>JBBPBX010022601.1:17657-41262 GCA_038048925.1 Garcialebias charrua
AAGACCTCACTCATCCAGCACACTCACTCTTTGCCCCACTCCCCTCAGGACGGAGGTTGAGGAGCATCAAGTGTAGAACCACTAGACTGAGGAACAGCTTCTACCCTGAGGCTGTTAGACTCATGAATAAATAAAAATAAAATAAAAAATAAACACTGCAAAATATCACATCATATTGATGCTGATCTGTTTTCTTGTTGCTGTGTTCATCTGTGTTCATCTGTGACCATCTGCTCATACAAACTCATGTTCGTGCTGCTGTTTATTCCCACTATATTAGGCTTAGTGTATTACTAGTTGATGTTTTTCTTAGTTAGTTCTAGATGTTATTACTGTTTTTCTCTTTCATTTGTTGTTGGATGTAACTGGGACCTCGTGTACATAATCTCGTTTTCATCACATGTACCACATGCGGTGCAAATGACAATAAAGACTCTCTGACTCTGACTCTCTGACTCTGATTTTTAATCAGCTGGAGCCCGGAAAGGGAAGGCGGGCGATACTGTTTTTGTGTGTATGCGTATGTGAGCAAAATGTTTTACAGACAACTGGACAATTTTAAGAAAGCAATCATTAGAGGTACATCTACAGCTGATTAACCTTTTGATCATTCAAGATGGCTCCCACAACCAACTGACCTTAAAAACACAAAAATGGCTAAAACTCAGTCAGTTCGACTTACTGTATACACTATTGACCTAAAATTTGGTGCAGTAGTGTCTGAGACAGATCCTCAACAAGCATTCTGAGCACTGACAGGTCGAGTGAGGGAATAAGAATACATTTTGCTCGTTTTTACACATTTGTTACCAAACATCTTGTTCCAAGTCACAGCTTCTAATTTAACTCTCATTTGATTCTTCGGTTGGTTTGATGCATTTTCTGCTCTGATACCAGAAAGCACTGACACTTGTATGTAGCAACATCATAACAAAACAATGCACCCGTCTGCAAAATATATCAAACGGTTCTGAAGTCTGAAGAGAATATTGCATGCAACTCCTTGGTTGATAAAGTTTTGTTATAGCCATTTGTTGTTGTTCTTTAAAGATTTGTTCCATCTGCAGGTAGTATTTTTTGCAACACGCCTTTCTGTTCAAGGATTCTCGGGGAGGCAAATATAATTCAGAGGAGCTTGTAAAGAAAACAGCCTTTGTGGGATTTGATCACATTGAAGCAGGAAGAATAGATGCAGCTTGTTTTGGGTGGAAGTCGTCTCTACTCCAGTACACGGACCTGGGTTGAACCTGTGCTGCGGTGATGGTCTTGTGCTTCATCAGCAGACCGATTTCTACAATCAGAGACAATGTAGAAGAGAGTGCACACAAAAACAAACTATGAACACTGCGCATTAAAGTTACTGTCCGATGGACAATTTTATGTTTTGGCTTCAGGAGCCTGCAGCTTTTGCTATTAAAAAAAATAAAAAATCTGACCCCACCACCACCAATGCACTGAAAAATGAAGACACGTGTTCCTTCCAAGAATGCTAAGCCTTAAAATTTTTTATCAGAAATGGATCGTTCTTTTATAAAACATAAAATTTTGAGGCAGCTGTTTGGTGTAAATATCCACCAAGTCAATATTTGATTTAGAATAAGTTTCTTTTGGCTTCTCCTTTCTTCAGGTGTCTCCACAGCGAGCAAACTCGCATGAAAGATTTGGCTAATTTGTTTTACGCCAGATGCCCTTCCTGACGCAACCTGGACTTCAACCTACAACCTCAGGATTACAAGACTGCATCGCTGGCCACCAAGCTACCACAGCCCCAATAAATATTACAATATAAATGACAGTAAAACAATCATAAGACCAATTTATAACTACACTAACATACAAGTCCTGCATCAGACATGTATGTACTGTATATGACATGTATGTATATGGTAGTATCAAATAGAGACCGACCGATATGGACATTTTGACCATTGCAGATACTGATATTGGGAGGGAAACCGATATAATGGATGAATATCGGGCGGCCGTGGCGTAGTGGTAATGGCAGTCGTCCCCTGATCGGAAGGTTGGCGGTTCGAATCCCGGTTCCCCACACCATGTGTCATTGTGTCCTTGGGCAAGACACTTAACCCCGAGTTGCTCCCGGTAGGACTAGAAAGCACCTTGCATGGTAGTCTGCCGCTACCGGTGTATGAATGTGTGTAGCATTCAATGTGTGTAGCACTTTGAGATTTTCACTAATGAAAAGTGCGTTATAAATTGAATTCATTATTATTATTATTATTATATTTTTGAGCTTTGTCCACTCCCATGAATCTAAGTAAACAGCGAGTGGAGCAGGGCTTGTTTATTTAGCATGGCTGTTAGCAACCATGAAGCTAAGCAACTCAGATCCACACTATACACAGTCCCAGGTTTACAATTGGTGCACTGGTCATAAAAAACAGTCTTGCTAACATGCGCTCACATTTTTATCCTCCACTATTCGGTTCGGTAGGCAGGGTGCTCGGTTCTGTTGACAGTGCGCGGCACTCTGCTTGTATAATGGTAGGGGAAACACTGACTGATATATATTTACTGTTACTTTAGATTTATTGATCTGGATAAAGTTTTACAAGGCAACAGCTTATACTGTACTAGGTTATCTAAACGGTAGCTTGCTAACTTCAGAAGCTTGTAGCTAATAACAAGTGGGTTGGAGGATTGAAGATGATTTATTCTTGTTGATTTGTTTTACAGATCAGTTAAAATAAACTTAACATGCTCTGTTCAGCAAAATACTCAACACAGTATTGCTCCCTGCTTTGTCTGTGTTGAACATGAAAGTGAAACTTAAGTGAACAGCAATGACTTGAAAGTACAGTAGTCCTAATCCGCCCTCTGCTGGATACGTTACAGCTGGTTCCAGCATTTTAGGGGTGAAAATTAGAAGTGCTTATATCGGTCGGTGCATAATGGAAAAATTATCACCGATATGATAGGTCCCCAAACATTTATAATGGCCTAAATTATCGGTCCCGGTTGGGCTTTATATCAAATATTAAAAATGCTGAAGTAAGATTAAAAGCTTGATCTTGACAATGCACTATTATTTGCTGTGGGATAAAAGCTGCTCTTTAACCTCGTGATTCTTGTGTTTTGTTTTTTCATGCCTCCCATATCCTATTGTTGTTTGTATCCCGTAAGATTTGGTATTTCTAGACATTTTGCTTTTTTAGTAAGAAAACCTTTATTTTTTATTTTTATGAATGCACAGTCACGTAACATATGATTAAGGTCATGTCTCTCTTGTAAATTAGTCCTCAAGGCTCAATGAGATTAACCTGTATAAATAAAGGTTGAAAGAAGAAAATTAAAAGAAAAAAAGGTATAATGTACATGTTTTAGTTTTTAGTGGTGGAAAAAAAGTCAAGATCCTTTTAGTCTCTTTAGTCCAGGAACCATCTGTATGAATCAATTTGAAGCTTTTGCAGAGTAGATCTCCAGCACGAGCTTGTAGAAAGTGACTTGTGCAGCTGGTGCTCTTGTGAAAGCCTCCCTGATGGCGGCTGGAGGCCCTGATGTGCCTGGCAGAGAATCCCTGTTTGTGTCAGGAGCTTTAGGAAGTGATGTGCCTGCAGCATCGTTCAACTCCAGCATCTGACTTGGACACCTGTCACTGCAGTCTCTCCAATTATTTCTCGAACTGTTGGCTACAACACTTACTCCTCTCCTCCTCCAGTTGTCACGCCTAAAAATATTTAGCCAGAACAGAGTTTTTTGGTTTTCCCTGTAATACCAGTATGAGTCTCTGACGTCACACCTTTGTTAAAGCTAACAGGACAGTCAGTTTCACTGCTGGTGAAGTTCTCTTTTGTTTTTATTCTGCCTTAGTATATTTTCATATACCGTATTTTCCAGCCTATAAGTCACACCTTTTTGCCTAATTTGCATGCCCTGCGACTTATAGGGCGAAGCGACATATTTATGGATTTTTTCCCCATATTTTTAGACCAATTTTTGGCTGAGATATGACCGTTTCCATTCATTCTGACGAAAAAAATGGAGCAGTATCACTTTCGGCCACTAGGGTCCACCAACCGTTCCCAGCTCATGTGTCCGACGGCAGCCTCCTCTGGTCGGACTCACTCTGTCGCAGCACGGCCTCCTGCTCTCTGGAGGTATGAACTACTGTTAGCTCAGTGTTTTACTGTTAGCAATGCAAAATAGCTCAAGAACCATAGGACAGATTTTGATGAAACTTACAGAAAGTAATCACTGGATGGACATTTACAACCTATTACCGTAGCTGTAGGAAATGTTTGAGCTAAAATTCGATGTTTTAGGACCGTAGCTGTGGTAGCTGTTAGCTCAGTGTTTTACTATTAGCAAAATAGCTCAAGAACCACCTGACAGATTTTGATGAAACTTACAGAAAGTAATCACTGGATGGATATTTACAACCCGTTAGCTGTAGGAGATGTTTGAGCTAAAATTTGATTTATTTATAATTTATTTTCGCAGCGCACGCACACTTTTGTAAGACCGTCAAAGCTAAACAGTTTAAATCCAGCTGATTTGAACATTATGTTCATTTTTAAAGGAAAAGTTCAGCTCAGACACACTTTTGCTATAATGTCAGCTAACATATATTTTTATAAGGTGTATATCTTGTTAAATTTTAAAGAAATGAAGCATTCCCACCCGTGCGGGTGCACGTAGCGAAACAAATTTTTAAATCCAGCTGATTGTGCATTTATTAAGGAAAAGTTAAGCTCAGAAACACTTTTGCTATAATGTCAGCAAACATATATATTTTATAAGGTGTATATCTTGTTAAATTTTAAAGAAATGAAGCGTATCCGCTCGCTGCGCGTGCACGCTTCGCAGCACCGACGTAGCGAAACTATTTTTTTAAATTCAGCTGATTTGACCGGTACGTGCATTTATTAAGGAAAAGTTCAGCTCAGACACATCTTTGCTATAATTTTCAGCAAACAAATAATTGTTTTAAGTGTTAATCTTGTTAAAGTCCTACCGTGCACGCTCCTGTGGCCATTTCCGGGTTGTCACCGCTGACGCGTAACATACGCGACACGTCAGAGGTGACGCATAAGAAGTGCGACTTATAGGGCGAAGCAACATATTTATGGATTTTTCCACTTTATTGGACATAATTGGACTGATACGACTTATAGGGCGGTGCGACTTATTGGTCGGAAAATACGGTACTGTATATAAGTTTTGCCAGATAAGGTTAAAAATAATTCCTTGTTTACCCAGTCTCACAGCTGTGGACATTCTTGAAGTTGACCAGTGCTACCACAGCCTGGTGTTTCTCACACTGAGCAGCTTTAGGACTTCACTAAATGGCACCACATACATGTACAGAGTTTTGGGCAGAAAATGCTCCCACGGCTCAAAGATGGGAATAATGCCGCAGCGACTTTTCATCAAACCCGCCTCTGACCTTTAGGTCCTGGGTCAACAGTCTTCAGCTGGTGTTTCTAATCACAGACAGAAACAAGGATTTGTGTGAAACTACAAACTGAAGTTAAAAAATTGTTTTGTTGACATCCTTTTGGAAGTTTTCTTTTTTACTCTGTTTCCTAATTATAGCCATTTTTATCTTTTTAAGGTCAGTTGACTGTGGCAGCCATCTTGAATCATGTTGACTCCAGAAGTTAATCAGTTGTAGACATCTACATAATGATTACTTTATGTGAATTTCATTAAAATCCATCTACTGGTGCTTGAGATATTTTGCTATCAGACAAGATATGTGTACAAAAGTATTATTGCTCTGCCTGCCCTGTTGATTTTTATAAATATGGCCTCATCGCAGACTGACGTCCTATTAAATAGGGCTTTTCACGTTACGGTTTATACAACACACTGACAGCATTCACCCTGCAGTTTTGAAGCAGTTATTAAATGCTTGTCTTCACAGTAAGAGCATCACCTTAGTGTAAAACGAGAATTTAAAGTGCTCATTCCCCCTGATTGTACACTGAAGATTTGATGTAAAGTAGCTTAAAACTAATGAGATTTGATGTAACATCAGACTCTTTGGAGTAAAATGAATTTAAGCCTAAAATAGAGGAAGTAATAATAATAATAATAATGTCTATTCCTGTCATCTGCGTATGTTCCCATACACAGACGAAATTCGTCTCTGCATTTAACCCAACCACCTACCAGGTGGTGCAGTGAGCAGCCCGAAAGCGCCCGGGGAGCTGGAGAAATAGGTGTGCACTCATAGACACCCCAAGCTGGGTAGTGGCCGGGGCGCGAACCCGCGACCTTCGGATCCGTAGTCAAAAGCCCTGCCACTAGACCATCTTGGCTCCTGAGATGTTTAATCCCAAGCTGCTCAGCTGAGTCCAGAGGTGGGAGCCATGAGACCTGCAGGTTAAAATGGGGGTTACACCAGGTTGTTCGAGTCCCCTCCTTCTGGTCTTGAGAGATCATTTCAGACTCCTTGTGAGTTTCTTCATTTTATTTGACTGGCCTTTAGCATTTGGCATTCAGCAATCAATAGCTCCAGGGCCGAAGTTTGAGGGGCTGAATACTAATGTTGAATGGCGCTGTCATGTGACCGGCTCTCTATAAGTTTATGTGCTGATCTTATTGAGGGCGCCTTGAGCGGCTCAGTGAATGATCGCAGTGCAGAACATTGGTGCTGTTTGGTCACTGCAAAAGGCTCATTGATTACAGATAATCTGCAGCTCCTAACTCATAACATGGTGCCTTCCAAACAGAGGCTTCTACTCGGAGTTCCTTGCTGCCAGTGAAGGTCACTGCTGTGCTGTTTTTTGTGCTTTTATAATGGAGGTTTAGAGTTTGTTATTAAACGAAGGACAAAGGTTATTTAACAAACAAAGCTCCTAATGATGTTCCAGCTTTTCTGCAGAGATGAGCAAAAACATGAAGTTGTTTATAATTCTAATGTGCAAAAGCAAAGTTTCCATCTTAAGTATGCTTAAGGGAGACCATTTTTAGAGCTGCACACTGACTTGAATTAATCTAGCCGAACAGCTTGCAAAAGTGAAAACAACCTCTAGCTGGGCTTTTAAACTTTTACATCTTTGGATAAAAGATTGAAGATGAGACCACATGTTGTTTATTGAAATTGGCATTCCTTGAAGAAATGCACATTACTCATACATTTGCATGCCAAAGTTTCAAACTAAGATCTTGTGCAGTCTGTTTGCTCTCAGAATACTTGTTGAAGATGATTCCCATCTACCACCACACCAAGTTTTAGATCAATATCTGTAAAGTTAGCAGAGTAATGGGTCTTTTTGTGTTTGCTAAGGTCAGTCGGTTGCAATTACCACTGTGAATTGGTTGAATCTAAATGTTAATCAATTGTAGAGGTGCATATAGTTGCAATAAGCAGTACATCAATTAATCGCGTGATAAATTAAAATTATCAACCTCATTTTCATTTATCGGCTTTATTGTTTCATCGTGTCTCTCTTTCTACTACTAAGCTGAGAAGCTAAGCTACGAGCTAAGCTAACAGGCCAACCTCGGGCCTGTCTTGTCGAAACTCCAAAATTCACGGTTGAAACCCATGTCTTTGTGTAAAAAGTTTTTCTCTGCAAAAAGAAGCTGAGAACTTGTTTACTGATTTTTAATTTTTTTTTTATTAAAAGCTTTGTGTGATAAATGTTATGCCAAAGAGCTCAAACCACACCGAGAGTCTGCTATTTTGAAAACCAAAGAGAGACAGCCCATGTCACGTCAAGGGTCCTCCCTCCCGTTTTTCTTAAAGAGACGCTGCTCACTCCCTCACTATCCATCTTTCCATTCAGTCTTATACTGCCATCCGGTGGTTGAAAAAAGGTTCTACACACAAAACAAATGGACAAACATTTCTTCTTAAATTTGACCACAATTACAAATTTCTGTACTGTAAAATTTGAAACAATATTATTGTTTATCGCAATAATTTTAGACGGTTGCCCAGCAAAATTTGCTACCGACAGACCTAAATGTACATCTGTTGATTACTTTCTAAAATTGTATTAAAGTGCAGTTATGAGATATTTTGCTAAAAGACTTGAATACCGTAGTTAACAGACAAAAAATTTAACTTAAATCTTGCATGATCATTTATATTATGAATGACTCTCAGCTACTAACACAGGCATTTTGAGATATTTTACTAATGAACAATGCACACAACATACATTTATGTCCAACGGGCGATAATAATGATTTTCAGAAAAGAACTCTGGCAGTTTTTTTGTTTGCCTCACAAGATGAAGTTTAAAAAAAAATTATTCATCTGTTGAGCGACTGTTGCAAGATGAGAATAAGAATAATTCAGCTCCTATCAGAGTATGACAAAATTGCACCCTCAGGACAGGAGATATCAAGTAATGGATCTCATGTTTCAGAGCAAACCAAGGTAGAAACTCGCAGGAATGAATTTAATCTGTCAAATTAAATCATTCTAATTAGGGCAGGGGAATTATCAGCTTAGTTGCAGATATCGTGTTATTGCAACATACGAGAGGAAAGGAAGTCGCAAAATTAGAAAAGAGAGTAGCTCAAACATACGGGCTTCAAAATCAAAGAATATCCGCTGAGATTGAAAAGGCTTAATTACCAATCAAATAACATAAACAGATTTATCTGCCTCATAATGATAAATTATCTTTCCCATGTTCTAACTGCTCTTCAGTTTCATGAAAATGTCTCTTTAAAACTTCAAAGATCAAACTTACTTTCAACACATCCTGCCCTGGAGCTATCCACATTCACACGTTCAAATTAAATCCTCTGTAAGAAACTACAAAAATCCATCCTTTCCCTCATTATAGTTTCCTCATGATGAAAGTAGAATCAGACAGAAAGTGCATTTAAATATTATCATATGCAGAAATATTGTTGCCACGTTAACGCTGGAGCCAAACTGAAACAGTGTAACTGATGGTGATGGGGTGTGGAAAAATCAGTATGAAATCAATAATTCAACCAGCATCTTAAATGTAGTTGATTGGACAATTAAATTACTTTTTACATTTATTTTGTTTGTTCTACATTAAACATTTAATCCTTCCTGGGTTTTATCTTGGAAGTTAAAGGCAATTTTTTTTCAACCAGAACACAAAAACGTCTCTTCTTGTTGCCTATTTGTCATAAAGATACTCTAATAATTAAATCTGATGAGGTGTGTGCTGAAAAACTAACTTTAGCCTCTGCATTGTTACCATGGGAACCATACGTTCAACTTAAGAGGCAGATTGGATTGCGTGTGTTCTTCAGAACGTCACAGATATGACTGAGATGTGGAGTTTTAAATGACTCGTGTTCATCCTGTTTGAACAATATCCTAAAACTTTTTTTTGCACCTACAATTTGTGTTATTTTGATGGAGGAGGCAACATTTAGGAATTGCCTGCCATGTAGGACGTCAGGTTCTCTAAAACAATAAGAAAATGGAATAAAGAAGAAATCTAAGAATGGAATTAATGCTTCACAGTGAGGCAGTTTAAATCATGGGTCCAAAGTCTTTAGTACAATAAAATCTAATTATTGAAGAATATAATAGTTCATATTTTTGCTCATTTTAAATGTAAAGTTTGAGTTTCTTGTTGTAAACCCTCTGGTATGACATTGTTCATAAGCTGCTACAGAGATGTAATATTTCTAGGATGTTTGCACTTTGCACATTTTGTTTGCGTTTTTAAAAGCCGAGCAAGGGTCAAGTGTGGAAATAAAAAATTGAGGCCATAACAATTTATTTCTTTAGTTTAGGAAACCTTGGGTTCAGATTTGCAATAAGGGTTTTCTCTATGTGCAGCTGGTGTGTTGAGCTGAAGAAACGAGTTGATACCAAACCAGATGTGAAACAAGAGCTTGGAGACAATCTGCAAATTGCAAGATTTGGCTATAATAATCAGTCCTGTCAGTTTATGTTTCCCAGTTGCTCAACCTCGAGGGCTGCGTGATGTAAATTATGTGACAAGGCCACGAGGGTCTTTCATGTCTTTTGTGGTACTTCTTCCTGTTATTTAACAGTCAACAATAGTGTACCACAAGGCTCAGTCTTAGGACCCACCCTCTTTACAATCTACATAGGTGATGTAGGTCAGAGCATCCCTGATGCATCTTTACATTTCTATGCTGATGACACGGTTGTTGTCGAGCTAAAACAGTTGCTAAGGCTTTCCAGCTTTTGCAATCCGCTTTTGACATCATCCAGTCAGATTAGTTCTGTCTCAAACTTGTCTTAAATGCTAATAAAACCAAAGGGATGCTTTTTTCAAACAGGAAGTTGGTCCCAGCAGTTCTTCCTCTGATTTTATCCTCAAATGGTGTTCCTATTGAGTTTGTTGATTCCTATAAATATTTGGGTATCCTGGTCGATTGGCCTCTCTCTTTTAAGCTCCATGTGGAAAACCTAGTAAAGAAACTGAAAGTTAAGCTGGGTTTCTTTTTCAGAAACAGATCATGTCTAACACTGAATGCTAGGAAACGCCTTGTAACTGTGACTTTCCTTCCCTCCATTGATTACGGTGACATTATTTACATGAACGCTCCTACAAGCACCCTGCAGATGTTGGATGCTGTCTATCATGGTGCACTAAGATTCATAACTGGCTGTGATTATCATACCCACCACTGCACCCTGTATTCACTGGTTAACTGGACATCACTAACTTCACGCAGACTCTTCCACTGGTACATTTTCATCTTTAAATCACTTCTTGGTCTGCTGCCTTTGTGAGTGCAGCTACAGCGTGCGCGTCTCAGGACATGATTACCTGCAATGTTCCCTCAGTGGGGACTGAACTTGGCAATCTGAAGATTGAGAATAAAGCTGAAGCTCTCAACCTTGACATCTCTAAATGGCTTTAAGAATCTGTTGGACTCCTGGCAAGAACCAATGCAGACATTTTCCTTCTTTTTAGTTTTCTACATTTGCCTTATAATCTGTCTGTTTTGCTACGTTGACATCTTTTGTTAACTTGTTTAAAAAATCAAAATCTGTATGCCTCACATGATTGTCTATTGTTGTTGCTGTTGTCATCATTCTTTGTTGAAAAAAGGTCTTTCTTGTAAATGAGTCCTCGAGGATCAATGGGATTAACCTGCCTAAATAAAGGTTGAATGAATGTCATTCTTCAATCAGGACATTTTGTGACTGCATGGACTGTGTGTTTCAACGCCATGCACAATAAATAATTTTATAACGCGTCGTCAAAGTCAGTCGCAGAAGACCCCAAGTTAACAACAAGAACACATGTTTGGAGTAAATACTGTGTGACAAAAAGGTTTGTTGCTGATTTATTTAATTTTTATCCCTCAAGGATGTTGAGGACACAGGTTATGAACAATACCTAAATAGAAATCACTGTTTTCTGTTTAGCTTTTGTTTCCAGTTGACAAACCAGTGCAATGCCACTAATTAGGCTAGAGTGTAAAATTGTGGACCCCTGAGGTGAACACTGTTGTGCAGTTGACTCAATTTACAATAAGTGTGTGTGTGAGTAGCCTGTGGACACAAACACATGGTGACATCTTCACAGAATAATGTTCAATGACAAATCCAATTTTACACAGTTATAAAAAAAAAAAAATTAAATCAAGGGAAAAAATTTCCGTAAACATAATCCAATTATCCTTTTTCTTTACCTGCCTTTTCTGTTCAGGGTCGCAAGGGGAGCTGATTCCTATATCTTCAGCAGTCAGAGGCAGAGTACACCTGCTAGGTCGCCAGTTTATCACAGGACATTCATGTTTTTGGTCTGTGAAGAAACCGGAGTACCCGGCAATGTTGTGCTGCCCAGAATTCTCTAACCTTTGTTTTATTTCTGTATCTTACACTTTTTTCATAGTTCCTTTCTTTAGGTCGTTCAACGGCTATACAAATGATGTATAATCTCAATATTTTTTAAGGTTTGTTGTCCCTCAGCTGTAAGGCTCCTGATTCAATTCCTCACTGCTGAAAGACATTCAATATGTCGGTGACAGAGAAAATATATCTGAAGTTTTATAGTAGTCCTCTCCTTGGACATTACATGTTTTATTTCAAACCGTAAAGGTCAAATTCATAAAGAAAAAACAGACACAGGCTCCTGGATGTAATAATAAATGCGAAGATCTGCAGGTGATTCTGCATCAAGTCAGAAGCTCTGAAGTTTTCAGGATTCATCTCGTGGGAATAATAAATGTATGTCTGTGCACAATTTAAGGACACCAGAGGAATGAGGAATATAAAGTAGTCAAATTGAGGATTTAAGTATGCTGACTTTTTTTGGCCCCTAATCTGACACATCCTAAAATAAATGCTAATGTTAGCACTAAACCTTGGCAAGCGCATGGTGGATTTCAGTGAGCCTGTCTGCCTGGTGGCCTGCAGAGGTGTTTCAGGGCAGACTGAGTGATGAATAGCTGTCGAGATCAGCTACAAAAAGTGGCTTAATTCAAAAACATCCTTAGTAAAGTTGTAATATTTGCATTTTTCTCCCCTAGAATGTTCCTTTGAAATTAAAATGTTTAGTTCATTGTGAGTGAAGTTAGGAAAAAAAATATTCTCACTTTTTGTGAATGGAAATTTATCAAAGATGAGAAGAAACGACGACAGCGTGCAACAAAGGTTATTGAACGAGTCTTCCTCTGAGATGACGCAGGTATAAACGTTTGATCCCAGAAAGAAATCCATAACTATTCAGCTTTTATTTCATCAGACCGCAGCAAAAATATATGAAAGATTCAGAGAGGAGAAGAAGAAGACTTAATTTCCCTCCGGCTGATAGAATATCAGTGCCATTTATATTGAGCACAGTCTGGGCCTATCAAACCAAAGCAAAGACTTAAAGACCAATTTGTTCATTTTTCAAAAATGTCACTTTATAGAGGTTCGATATTTGTAACCTTGACTTTTAAATAAATTACACATTTAGAGGACTGGTTGATGGCGGCTGCAGTTCCTTCGCTAATTAGGAATAAAATGAACGTAATGGCTTTAACAACAAACAGCAGTGAGATTTACTGGGGCAACAAAGTGCACAATTTTATTAGCAAACATTAATTTCTTCAAAGTCTCCTTGAAAAGCTGTTGGTTTAAATTACGTTAATGTCCAGAACAGAACCTGCTGTTACAGCTTTGTGACAAACTGAAATCTTCCTTTTTTTTGTTGTTATTATGGTTATTATTATTATTGCAAGGAAAGTGTAGATTTAGGTGACGGTTGCTGCAGACTTGCACATTCTCATGACGAGGGACATTTTTCTCCTACTTTTCGTCCCTCAGTGCTCAGTTTTACTGACATTTACCTCTGTCAGAGATGTTTCCACTTGTGATGGTTGTTTTTTAATTAATGTATTTATTTATTTATTTATTTATTTATTTATTGGACAGGAAAGCTGCAGTGGAGCTTGAGAAGTTCGAGATTTATTTATTTTTTACCAGAAAAATACAGAAATTATTTAATGTTTTTGATTCTAAATCCTTTTTTAATTACATTCGTTAGTAAGATTAAGATATGAATTGATCTTGAAACATCTGCACATTTTTTGATAATTTAAATTAATTTTTTTCTTGCTTCACAGCTCTCATCTTGTGTGTTTGTAGTTGCAGTGCAGTTGGTGGCATGCCTTTTATCAGAACATGTTTAATCAAATTGCTTTCACACACGGCTTGAACAAATTGCTCTTTCCATGTCTTCCTTGTTAGCTGTGGCACTGCTGCCAGTAAGTGCCTAAAGATGAGCTTAAAACTGTCTTTTTCTCCCACATTAGCGAAGCTTTGATTTGATCAGTCAGAACAGAACCTTAACCAGCTTTTGCCCGAGTCTTTTGGTGTTGTCTGAAGCCACGTTTCCACCTTCCGTTGCCTTTGACTCTAATGTAAATTTAGCCGCGCGAAACACAGCAGGCTCGGTTTTGGTGCCTTATGTAGGTCAATTCTTCAGCGCTCACTGCCTAGCTTTGTGATGAGTGATTTCATTTTGTGAGGCAACTGCAGTTTTATTATTCATACTTCGAAAAAGACTGTGGTTCATTAAAGCATGGCGCTGTCATTTTTTGACTCTTAAGAACTGTTATTTTATTTTCCAAATCATTTGGTGCTGGTCTGAACAGTTTTTCCTGCATCTTTCAAAAGTCTTATTGTGCTTCATTTCTAGATTATTTTTATGCGTTTTGTTTTTTTAGCACTAAAATATATGAATACACTTGTTTGTACTTTTTCACAGCAGTCAAGAAATTACAGCAGTTGTGACTGGAGCCAAAAAGCTCCAGTTTTGTCTCCTCACTCTCAGAAACTTTTTCCAGAAGCTCTGGGGCTTTTCAATGTGCATTTTCATGAATTTCTGTCTGGCTTTTTGTGGTTTTTTTTTTGCCAAATGTGGAGCTTTCTTGAGTTATTTTTCATGAAGTCCTTTATGATTCAAAATGTGACAGATGGAGTGATCAGAAAGTTGCATATCTTGACCTTGGAGATCAGCTCAAATGATTTGGGAAGGTTTCTGTGGATCTTTTTTTTAACCATCTGCACAGGAGGTTGCATTTCCACTTTTATCCACATCCTTTTATCCATATCCAACTCGGTATTTTTTGCGTTTTTTCCAAAAATTCGCCAGCTCGTAAGTCCGGAACCTCGTAGGTCAGAGCGCTCGTAAGTCGGGGACTACCTGTAGATTCATGCCTACTTAAGGTTTAACGTTTAATCAAATTCATCGTTTGTGTACAGTATACAGTACTGTAATCATTACCATCACCAACTATGGATTCCTTATATGACAACAAATGATCAGATATTGAGTTTTATGTTTAATCTTTGCATTCACGTTTATCAGTGTTTAGTGTGAATCCACCCTTAGTCTAAACCAGGGGTCTGCAACCTGTGGTTCTGGAGCCACATATAACTCTTTGGTCCCTCTGCAGCGGCTCTTTCAAGCTTTGAACAAAACTAACATAAAACTGAATTTTTAGGATGTTATATAATCCACAACAAAAATTGACTAGTTTTAGCAGTTTTCCTGTCATTTCTTTTGCAAATATGCAGATACTAGTACTAATACACAGAGTAAATTATACAGTACTCGCTTTAACTTTATGCTTTATTTCTTCAAAGTAGGTTACTCATTTACTCCACAATTTAAAAAAAATGCATAAGCCTGCACAATTTATTGTTTTTTTTAATTGGCAAAATAATAGTCTGCAACCTGAAAAGGAAGAAACATGTAAAGCGGATGGATGGATGGATGGAATCCAGTCTTTTGTCTTAAAATGTAAAAAAAAAAAAAAAAAGTTAACAATCATTAGATGTTTTTAGTTTTATAACTTCCCACTGGCCAGAAAAGACCCCTCTAACAAACTTAAAATGGCCCATGGGCCACCAGTTGATAATGACAATTGCAGGTTTTGCGGCTCTGGAGACATTTAATTTAGTGAACGAAGGGGCAGAACTGGCTCTTCTGATTGTAAAGAATCAGAACCAAAATAAACTTTATTATCATTGCACCTAGATACAACAAGAACATGTATATACAGCTGTCCAAAAGATGGACGGAGTGCACAAAGCTGTTGCTATAAAGCGCGGCCTTCTTATTTGGAATAATATTTTTAGATAGAAAAAGGGGCAAAGCCATGAGGAGAGAGGTAGTGGCATTACAAAAAAAAGATCTCTTCACATCTTGTCTATATAGGGCAAGATTTAAGACATTAAAAAACACTGCCAACTAAAAGTTCATTTATGAACACGTATATGCATTGACAAACGAGGCGGTCCATGAAGCCTTACATAGTCCATTGTCCTGATAAGATGGTGGTCAGCCAGCACAGTTCTAATAGACAAAGCTTTTCCTTAGTTTACACATTTCCCAGGAGAAATTGATAAAGGTTGCAAAACCTGGTCTAAACAGTGTTCATATAGAACTACCATGTATGTTTCAGCTGCTCTGACAACATTGCACATTTAAGACACATTTGCGCTCACAACCTAAAATTTGAGTAAAACTAATTTATAATTATTTATAAAAGTCAATAATGAGCAGGTGTAAAAGCCCAAAAGACTAGAGTTGAGCGTCAGCCTTAAATACCGGAAATAGCTATGAATGTATTGTGGGCGTGGTGTTTGATTTTACGCACATGTATGTATGAGGGGCCGTGTAGGACTTACCCTCATACACATGCGTTATTGCATAAAACGGTTAATGAACTAATGTTGGCAGATAATATTTGCAGCTGTGGTCAGAGGAACATTGAATCTGCTTGGAAACTGTCTTGAAGCCTTTACCTTTAACAAGGACATGTCTAATGTACCCAGTTGTCTGTGATACTACAGTAATTAAGGCCAGACACTTGGTTTGAAATATGACAGATTACCGTAATAGCTTTAAGGGCACCAACAAATGCTATTTTAGCAATGTATTTGTAAAATAAACACAAATAATTTACCCTAATACATACTAAAAGCTTGGAGGCATACCGGTTTAATAGATTATTGACCTGAATCATTTTATGAGAAATGAAGCATTGTGTCAATAGGTACCAATACATTTTGTCTGTATATTCACCTTTGAGCTTCTTTTTTAGTTTAGCTTGCCAGATATAGATTTGTTCAGACTTTTTCTAACTGTTCAATAACAGAATTGGTTTGTCGAACTTCAGTTTTAGTCCATTCAGGCTCTGCATTCCCAACAGACTTCAAAATCGAACTAAGCGCGACATAATTTTTCTCAAATGAAACAATCAAACACAAGAGGTGAATAGCGTGAAATTGACCTTTGAAGAGAAACGGTGTGTGGGAGTTGCATTGTGAAGATTTCCATTCAGAGAATCCAGGCTGAATTGATTCTGTTTGGATGTCTCTCTCTCTCTCTGTTTGTATTTTTTTTTTTTTTTTTCATTCATTCAACCTTTATTTATACAGGCTAGCCTCGTTGAGTCACGGGGACTCATTTACAAGAGGGACCTGTCTCACTCACACCAAACAACCATCCACTCTCACACTCACACCTAGGGTCAATTTAGAGTCACCAATCAGCCTAACAAGCATGTTTTTTGGTCTGTGGGAGGAAACCGGAGTACCCGGAGGAAACCCACGCATGCACGGGGAGAACATGCAAACTCCACCCAGAAAGGCCCCGGACCGGGATTTGAACCGGCAACCTTCTCGCTGAGAGGCAGCAGCTCTACCAGTTGTGCCACCGTGCTGCCCACAATGATATCCAAATCACTTTAATGCCCTTACAAATATCACCTCGTGGTAGTTGCACTTTATCGTCTGCTGGATTATCACCAGTTGAGATAAAATTGTATATTTTCTTAGGTGTAGCTTATCCATGTTTGTTGCTACAGATCTGCATCAGGTCCCGTATAGCTTTATGGTTCTGTCTCTTCTGTTGATCTAATTGGATACACTCTGTTGCTTTCAATGAATCATTGCCGGACCTCCTCTCTCGCCTCATGTACTTACTTTTATTGAATGCAGGGTCCCCCTGAATCTTAAGGCGCAACCCTTAAAATGTGCATTTGTCCCTTGGCTTCAGCCATTGATTCTTATTCTTTTCTTTTTTCCAGCTCTTTGCATCAGGATCACTTTTATTCTAGCTGCAGATTATAGGTCTGCTTTTATGTCCCCTGAGAAAAGGCCGCAAGTTCAGGCCGTTCTCCTCACTCCACTAATTGACTCCTAATTTGACGAATGCACTTAAAGGCCAAATGAAAAAGCCGACTTCTTTTTGGTTTCACATATAGAGATGACATTTCCAGCCCCGCTCCTCATATCTGCCCTTGGCCGCTGTCGAAGCACTCAACTCGGCAATGGCCCGTCTAAAACGGAGCTGAAACACCGGCGTTCTAGTTTTCTTCAACAAGGCGAGCATCTTACTCTGCTGATTCCAAACAGCTGCAGGAAATCAGCTTTTTGCTGTGACAATCGAAGGAAAAGATTTTTTTAATTGCTTGCCTCGCCGCAGAGTGGAAAGGCACGCGTTTTGCCTGTGGGTATTCAAATCGACTTGAGTGTATGATGTTTTAATGAGACCGCCGTGTGAATGATTTGTTGCGATCGTGTACGCTTGAAAGCCTAATTTGTTTGTTTCTTTCCCCTCTCTGTTTTTTTTTTTCCCCAGTGGATGTATTCTCAGTCGATTCAAAGGCAGATTTAAGATTTTCTAGACGGATCAGGATGTCAAAGATCTCCAGGGCAGCAAAGGTCGTGAAGAAATTGGAGACGGGAAGTGTAATCCGAGCTATAGTGAGGTCAGGACACGCAACACCCGGACCCCCTCTGGGCCCCATCCTGGGACAGGTAAATTAACTGCAGTTTTGTTTCTTGTGTCATCTATTTGCTCAGAGTAATTGCAAGTGTTACCTTAATTGTGGGAGCTGTGCTTCATTTTATTAGCTGACCTTTCTCACACAGCTTTCATTAGCCATGAGACAACCTGTTCTTTTCTTCTTTTCACTTTGCCAATCACGGACGTCCTTCTTTCCCCTCACTGTATTCACCCATCTCCTTTCCATCTCCTCTTAAAGCTGAGTTTTTGTTTCTTATTCTAGTCGCACAGCTTTAAAGTGTGGGTTTTGTGCCGCACATTGCCTCTGTCTGCAGCTGTTTCCTCAGTTTCCCAGCTAAAGTCACTAACGCCTCCATCAACAGCAGCTGCCCATGTACATTAGTCTTCCTCTTTACAAGCTGGTAAATGAAATGGGACAGAGCGTTTGATGGTTTCGTCTTAAATTCTTGTGTTCTTCTTTCTGCTTCAATTGCTCCACAGGGACAACTGAGATTGTCTGGTTTTTTTTATTGCTCGGGGATGCATCACTGCAACTTCTTCCCCAGTGAAGCCAATTCCAACCAGAAAAATGTAGAGGATAAGTCAGCAGTCTTCAGACAAAGGCTAATTTTATATTTGTTGTAAAAAAAAAAAAAAAAATCTGTATATCTGTTGCCGTTTCCTTCTAATTATACAGCTGTCTTTTTTTTAATCTTTCTAGTAAAAATTTATTTAGATTTTGCACCATAAAGCAACAATCTGCTCCTGCTTTAAAGGCTATTATGTTATTAAAGGTGGATTGTCCTTTTCAGTATTGAATGAAAGCAGCCACGTGGTTCGTTCTGTACATACAAATGATCTGGTTATCTTAATGGACAGTACTCATCAGCCCTGAATGCCACTGCATACTTGGAAACCAGATCAATTCTCACAGCTAATCCATCTCTGTGACTTAATGGTGGCATTTTGACAGGAGGGTGGAGAAGTGAACAAAAAGCTGGCAGAGAATTTTCAGAAAAATGCAAATGTAAAGATTAAATGAAGGAGATATTGTAAAGCAATAGAGTTTTCTTATCGACACTGACAGGTAGCGCCATTATTTTAGGCTTCGGTTTAAAAGTGACGCACTATGCTGTTACAAGCTGAATAACTAAAGCGGTTTAGAGTTTGTTGCATCACAGAAAGAAAAGTTTTTTTGTTTTTTACCCCACGGCCAAACACAAATGATTAAAACAGTTGCCAAGTGTATGAATATTGAAACAATAAAAAGGATGTGCTCTGAGATCTTGGAGCTGTATCCACTGAGGATCTTGACTGACAGACGTCTGATCAGAGCTGAGCTTATTTGAATTGATCCAAACGGCTTAGATACTAAATCACAAACAACAGATTTTAAATACTTCGCCCCCTTCCAGCTGTGGATTTAAATGTACTGGATGTCACGAAGCTGCTTTCAGATATCCAGCTTGGTTTTTGCTGCACACTCAAAGAGCTGTAACAGAGCTGATGTGCAGGTGGGAGATGAACCTCTTCCTCCTTCCCATTATTCCTCACAGTTCAGGTATTATAATGTCAGACACACAGCTGTGTGGCATAATTAGATCGAGGCTGAGATGTTTCAGGACAGTTTGAGTGTTTTGGGTGTGGAGTTGGCATTTGGTTGCTTTGAAAAACTTAATACAGTATAGCGCGTTTATGACTTATACTTGTATGCAGACCTGCTTAAAAGTCCTGAACAGAAAACTACCGTACAACATTTTCGTTACAGGTTGTTTTACAGCAGATGTTCTGACTTCAACAAGTCAAACAAGCAAAGGTGTCACAGGTGCCACATCTGCAGCTGTTGTGTAAAATGTGCAAAAGCAGAGCTTGTAAAAATACTCGGGCTTATCTATATTTTTCATATCAGATTTTGTGCCACGTTCACTATAACACTGTGCTTTCTTGTCCAATTTGTGTTGTTGGTTTTTTTGTCGTGTGTTTTTGTACAAACCTTTGATTAGGCTTTTTTTAAATTGAGAAACCTCCTCATTACTGGAAACATAATTTCTGTGAGTTGGACTTGAATTGATTGATTCATTCCATACATATCAAAAACATTGCATATGGCATATCAACATTAACACTAATATTAATCTATGTATATACCTACACATATACACACGTATACATGCACATTTGAACATATACCGTAATTGCCGCCGTACGCGTCGCACCGCCATATACCGTAAGTTGCATCACTCCATATTTGTCTAATAAAGTGGAAAAATCCATAAATGTCGCTTTGCTGTATATGCCGCATCTATTATGCGTCATTTCTTTCAAATTCAACAAGATAGCCACTTAAAAAAACAAACATTTGTTTGCTCAAAATTATAGCAAAGTTGTGTCTCAGTCTAACATTTGCTTAATAAATGCACCTGCGGGGGGTGGGGGCATAAATATGTCGCTTCGGCCTACAAGTCGCAGGGCATGTAAAATATGCAAAGAAATGTGACTTATACAAAGAAAAATACAGTAGAACCCCTTGTAAAATAAATTTATATATTTGGCTGAATGCACACAAAATAAATAAATCTGTAAAATAAGTATACTGTATACCCAATGTGCAAACTCCTACTTGCACACACGAGTCCCATTTAACATGTCTGAAAAGGGGTAGGAAGAAGTCAAACTTATTTAAAGGGGACCACATATAGGTCTTTAAAATTTTTATGTTATGTCTGTGTGCTATCTTGACAATATTAATTCATTTTAATACACAAAATAATTCTTAGATAATCAATTATACCCTTTTTAATTCTGCCATTTTTAACTTTCGTTTTGAACGACCGGTTTCTGATACTGAGTTCTGAAGTCCACGCCCTTCAACGATCTGTTTACGCCCTCTGTAACAGCCAGTATCTGTAATGTGTTGTTGTTTTAAAATTAGCTCTTTTTTTATTACTCATTTGACTTACTGTTAGTGCTAGCTTAAGATAACTTACCGAAACCCGTCTGAGCGCGCCGCAATTTGCTGCTCCTTTTAGCATTAGACCACCCGAATCCGATGCTAATGTTAGCTTGTTCCTCTTCCGGTGTTCGCCAGCTCCGCTCGTTGCACACGGCGATTTTGGGAGTTATCGCTGTTCCAGTCAAGACACACACAAAGTTCACCAAGTGTCTCCCGTAAATTAATCCGTAAGGTAGTGCTGGACGATAATTCAATAACGATAAATATCGCGATATACTTTTATTCAATAACGATGATATGAAGTTTAAGCATATTTTCGATATTTCGATAAGATTTTACAACTTTTCACTGACGTTTTTCTCTTTCTGTTCGGGTTGCAACGCGCCCGGACAGAAAAGGCTGTGACACAAAACGTGCGTGGTGACGTCGTTGTTACGCAGCGCTCACTCCAGCAGCAGACGTTAGCGGTAGCAGGCTAAAAGCTAAGCTAGTCTCCAAAGCGTGTTGTTTTCGCTTCAAAACGAGTGCTCATGACCGTCAGAATGTGACTGAACAAAGTTTCACAAGCGAAGAGAAAGCAGACGACATCACTGATGAGAGGAAAGACTAATTCGTCGGTGTGGACGTAGTTCGGTTTTGTTAAACTGCAGGTCTCATCTGCAGCGAGTCTACTCGGTTTCTTTATTTTTCAAAACGTGACGGAGAGTCGTTCTAACTAGCTGTGGAAACATCTACTTGTTTAATCTGAAGAGTTTCCACTCGATAGAATATGATGAGAGTCAGAAGATGAAGAATAAAGTTTGAGCCAACGTTTCCCTGAAACTACGACGTAAACAAACAGCCCCAGCGCGACATGTTTTTTTTTATTGAAAATAAAACAGATTCATCAGAATAAAAAGAAAGAAAAACACTGAATGAAAAGGTGCAGAAAGACGAAAATAGTGTTATAATATCTGCCCCTTGTTTAAAAAATACAAAATAACTACAAACAACAACCTTCACTTCACCTGCACCACACCTTCCCAACAACTTTGATTTAATCATCTTTTAAAACATATAAATAGTTTTATAAATGTTTATGATGATATCAAGTCAACACAATCCTGTTTCCTGATTTACAACTCAGCTCCTTCACACTAGTTCTAAATGAAGATTTTACAAACATTTACATTCCCTTCAGGGTTTAATAACTTTTTAAACAAAATGTAATTGAATATTTGGGGGTAATATTTTTTTTAGTTTTATACATGACTTGTAAAATACTATGTTCAACCAAATCATAACATTTTAATAATTTCAATTGATGAAATAATATATTTGTTGGGTGACCATAGCACTTCCTAATAATAATTCTTACAGCTCTTTTTAGTAAAATAAAAATAGGATTTGTAAAAGTTTTGCATGCTTTTCCCCAAACTTCAATACAACAGATTAAATATGGAACAATCATTACATTATACAATATATTCAAAACTTTGTCATTCAAAAACTATTTTACTTTATACAATAATGTAATTGATTTTGTTATTTTTATTCTTAAGTAATTTCCATGAGATTTCCATGTCAGCTTCTCATCAATAACGACACCCAAAAGTTTTATTTAATTAACTATGAATTTCAATGCTGTAAATTTTAAAGTTCTTGTTTAAAGTTAAAACTATTATAACACCATCCATCCATCCATCCATCTTCTTCCGCTTATCCGGGGTCGGGTCGCGGGGGTAGCAGCCTAAGTAGGGAGGCCCAGACTTCCCTCTCCCCAGCCACTTGGAGCAGCTCCTCCGGGGGAATCCCAAGGCGTTCCCAGGCCAGCCGAGAAACATAGTCCCTCCAGCGCGTCCTGGGTCTTCCTCTGGGTCTCCTCCCGGTGGGACGTGCCCGGAACACCTCACCAGGGAGGCGTCCAGGAGGCATCCTAACCAGATGCCCGAGCCACCTCAACTGGCTCCTCTCGATGTGGAGAAGCAGCGGCTCTACTCCGAGTCCCTCCCGGATGACTGAGCTTCTCACCCTATCTCTAAGGGAGAGTCCAGCCACCCTGCGGAGAAAACTCATTTCAGCCGCTTGTATCCGAGATCTTGTTCTTTCGGTCATAACCCAAAGCTCATGACCATAGATGAGGGTGGGAACGTAGATCGATCGGTAAATTGAGAGCTTTGCCTTTTGACTCAGCTCTCTCTTCACCACGACAGACCGGTACAGCGCCCGCTTCACTGCGGACGCTGCACCTATCCGCCTATCGATCTCACGCTCCAGTTTTCCCTCATTCGTGAACAAGATCCCGAGATACTTAAACTCCTCCACTTGGGGCAGGACCTCCTCCCCGACCCGGAGAGGGCATGCTACCCTTTTCCGGCTCAAGACCATGGCCTCGGATTTGGAGGAACTGATCCTCATCCCGGCCGCATCGCATTCAGCTGCAAACCGCTCCAGCGAAAGCTGTAGATCACGAGCTGATGAAGCCAAT
>JBBPBX010022602.1:4564-29129 GCA_038048925.1 Garcialebias charrua
TATATATATACATATATACATATATGTATATGTACAGTATATAACTTTACTACTGAGGAGTGGTGGCGGTTCAGAGCAAGGCGAGCCTGTGATTGGAAGGTCGCCGGAATAAAAATGTCAAAACGTGTGGGGCAACAATGAATCACCCACACTTGCCTCCATCCTCAATAGCCCCTCTCTGAGCCCCTGAGCAAGTCTCTTAACCCCTATCATCTGCTTCATCGGCAGCCCTAGATAGCAGCCCTCTGCTCCACACAGAGGGCTGTGGTTGCTCAATGTTTGGTGGTTTCATCAGGAAGGTATCTAGCATAAAACAAAAATGTTATTCCTTTATGCTGACATAGAGAAATGCCAAGTGTAATTTTATTTTACATGGTACGATGACAATACAATTTCTACTTTTTTCTTCTTTATTTGCTAAAAGTAAAACAAACAATAATTCAAACATTTTGTTGACCTTCCAACATGACATGCAATAGTTGTGGTTTTATTGTAATAGGTCCGTTCAATACTGCAATCTTTATTTACCCTCTGGAGTTCCATAATTTGTTTTCTTGTCCTAATCTTGTATTGATGATGGGAGAGTTGGGCTGCAGAGCCTTATCCAGCAGAAACCCAAGACTGTCAATAGGGGTTAAGTTTTGAACCCTGCCGGGAACAACCCATGTGTGAAAATGAAATCCCATGCTCTCTGAACTCCTCTTCAATATTTGAGCCATTAAATCATAGCATTGTCGTCTTGGAATAAACTAATGCCATGGCAGAAGGAAAAAAAATCAATTGATGGAAAATGCAGGTCATTCAATATGTTCAGCTAATAATCTAAACACTTTCTGGGGTGTGGGGTGGTGGTGGACAGTTTTTTTTTTAATGCTTATATTATGATGTTCCTCTTATAACATGTTAAAAATTCAAATCAACTAATCTCCCATTGGTCTGAGGTCCAAAATTATGTTTCATTAAAAAAAACTGAAGCAGAGATCCTCAATTATAGGTCTTATTAAAGGTTAAAAACTTTTAGCTCATTAAATATATATTATTTTAAGTTTCTGTTGTATTAGTCTGAATAAATTGCTCCATTTTTCATTGTCAAATTTATCTTTCAGTTAATCCAATTTTCTTTGGTCTCTACAGCAAAAGTTTTGTCCAAGGTTTTATGCACTTACTGCAACCTGGACTTGACCCTGTGACCTTTGGATCATTGCACCACAGCAACACTGACCGCCAGTCCACTGCTGCCATTCACACTGTCAACTGTAAAACCACATATCTTTTTAAAATATGCTTCTTGACACAATTTAAATAATTTTAACAATTCAATTTTAATGTGTTTCACTGTGACCCTTGAAAACATCTTATCTACAACTAGGCAAGGAAATCAAATACCGTATTTTCTTGACTATAAGTCGCTCCGGAGTTCAGGTCACATCAGTCAAAAAATGCCTCATGAAGAGGAAAAACAATATATAAGCTGCTTCAAAGTACAAGTCACATTTATTTAGAAGTGTATTTCACAAAGTGCAAGATCAGACATTTAATCTGAAATAACAATAACACAGAACATACCTGGGATCTTGAACAGGCTTAATTAACATAAGAAGCCAATGAGTCTGACAAGTAAGTTACCGATAAATTCACCAATCTCACTCCACATCACTCAATCCATTGAATTCTTCATCCTCTGTGTCATTTCTGAACAACTCTGTATTTTGGGGGACATTTTACTTTTTACTCAGTTGTCTCTAAGTGAATGTGGGGGGGTGTTTGTGTGTGTATGTGTTTGTGTGTGTGTGGGGGGGGGATAGGGGTAGAGGAACAACATATAGTTGTCAAAACCTTAGAGGGCCCTCTCATGAATGCAAATGGTAATGTTCACTCTTTGGTTCATGTTAGTTTGAATGAAAACTTAACGCGTCAGTCAAAAATTGCATCATGAATAGGGAAAAAAAACGTAAATAAGTCGATTCGGACTATAAGTCGCAAGACAGGCTAAACTATGAAAAAAGTGACTTATACTGTAGCCTAAAAAATACGGTAATTGGTTCTTGAGGGTTTTATTATGTTTAAATTACATCAGTAAAACCTCTTAGGCACTGCAGTTTATTTATTTATTTATTTTAATAAATATTTTACCCAATTCTTCAGCAAAATCCACATTAATAACATCACCTGTTTCAGTTTTCTATAAAGTCCCTACATTGATCACAAACACATGCTTTGTTAGTTCAGCTTTGCATTTGTACCTTGCAAATGACTCCATCTTAGTCTATTCATCAATACAACTCTGCATCCCTAATAAAAAATTTTACCTTTTTGTTCTTGTACTGCTAGAAAGAAACCATGAACACTCGTGATGAAGGACAATTTAAATTCAGCAGTCAATCTGGCATGCTTGTTTTGGATCTGTGAAAAAAAAAAAAAAAGTTTGAAGCCAAAACCCTTGTTGGAAAAAGGGAGAACATGTCTACAGAAAATAGAACAAGGTCATTTTAAATATATGACCTTCTTACAGTGAGGTAATAGTGCATGCCACCACACCGCCTTACGGGCTTTACCCACCAATTTAGAATTTAATCAGTCACTTTAGCAGCCTATTCAGGTAATGAAAGATGTAATTATGCACCCTCAGTCGTCACTTATAATTTTTGTTCTTTTGTAATTAAACAAAAGGTCCAAAGTAATTATGTGAAGAAACACTATTACACATTACTTGATACTGTCCTTTGTTAAACCTTTTGGTAAAGGCACAGAAAAGTAGCTTTGTGCCTTTCTCCTAATCTCACTCAAATCCCAAGACATTTGTGGTGGAAGTCCATAACAACTCCATTTATGACACTTGAGGGGTGTTTTGCAAAATGAAAATGAATAAATTAAATAAAATCTCTGTAAGCAAACAAGGATGAACAAAACCCATGGTTTAAATCTGCAATAATAATTTATAATTGTGAACAAACAATTATTTTGTTAGCATCCCTCATTACCCAGCAATGTAGTCGACCATGCTTGCTGATGTTATAAAATAAGTATAAAAACTTGAATGCATAATTTTTGTATATTTTCTCTTTGATGTAATTTTATTGTTGGATTTCAAAAAAAAAAAATCTGTCACCTGATAATCAGTTTAGCATTTTTTTGTATAACACATTGTATGCATGTGCACATCCTCATGTGCATATGTGTCATTTGAAAAAAAATAGGGAGTTGTAAAAAAACAAACATGTTTTACATGCTGACTGTAATTGAATTAATTGAACTGACACATTTTAACTTGCACATTAATTAGCACATTAAAGTGTATCTTTCACTTTAAACACATGTTGTTGCCTTTTCAACCTAACATGTTTAAAACTCCAATTTTCATCAAAAATACGGATCATATCTCAAAATAAAATGTGCTACTACTACCTTTTTTGTCTTCCCTCGCTACTCTGTCTAAAAATAGTGCTCTCAGCGGTAAACCGGAAGTGACATCACAGGAGGGGAACGTTTGTGCTTTAGCTAAGAAAGATATGGGATTGCACCAGGAGGAGGCGACAGATTACAAAGTTGTTTTGACATAAGTATGTCATCTCTGACTATTACATCAAATATCTAGCCAAATAACTTCTAGATATATACTACCTAAAGCTAAAAATGGTTTATATTTACATATAGCCTAAATATAGAGATACAGCATTAATTACACCACTGATGGATTTAACTACTTTAGCCTTAGCTCCCTAAACAATTACTTTTTCCATCCTAAACCACTCAGTGGACATTTTTTTCTGCTTTCAGAGTTAATTATACAGGGCTTTTTTACTAAACGATTGCCTGTATAGCACATTTGAGATGAAATTCGATTTTTTATTAATTTTTTAAGACATGCAAAACGGTCGCGCTAGCATAAAATTAGCATCGGTTATACTTCGTATAGCTCGCCCTTTAGCTCCTATTGGATATCTTCCCCCGCGACAGCGTCATACTGAATAACCTTTTAGTCCACGCCCACCTACAGTGTGGGCCCGCCCCGTGTGTATTTAACTCCACCACACGGAAGGAACAGCCTCTTTTCATCATTCACCGTGATACAGATGACCTGTCTACACCTACGACTCTACATCTACTTCAATCAATCAATCACCTTTATTTAACCAGGTAGAGCCCGTTGAGATCGAGATCTCTTTTACAAGGGTGACCTGGCCCCATCTAAAGTCATTCATATCTCCTAAACCACTCATTGGATATTTTTCCTGCTTTCAGAGTGTAATTATACAGGGCTTTTTTACTAAACGATTGCCTGTATAGCACATTTGAGATGAAATTCGATTTTTTATTAATTTTTTAAGACATGCAAAACGGTCGCGCTAGCATAAAATTAGCATCGGTTTTACTTCCATCTAAAGTCATTCATATCTCCTAAACCACTCATTGGATATTTTTCCTGCTTTCAGAGTGTAATTATACAGGGCTTTTTTACTAAACGATTGCCTGTATAGCACATTTGAGATGAAATTCGATTTTTTATTAATTTTTTAAGACATGCAAAACGGTCGCGCTAGCATAAAATTAGCATCGGTTTTACTTCCATCTAAAGTCATTCATATCTCCTAAACCACTCATTGGATATTTTTCCTGCTTTCAGAGTGTAATTATACAGGGCTTTTTTACTAAACGATTGCCTGTATAGCACATTTGAGATGAAATTCGATTTTTTATTAATTTTTTAAGACATGCAAAACGGTCGCGCTAGCATAAAATTAGCATCGGTTTTACTTCCATCTAAAGTCATTCATATCTCCTAAACCACTCATTGGATATTTTTCCTGCTTTCAGAGTGTAATTATACAGGGCTTTTTTACTAAACGATTGCCTGTATAGCACATTTGAGATGAAATTCGATTTTTTATTAATTTTTTAAGACATGCAAAACGGTCGCGCTAGCATAAAATTAGCATCGGTTTTACTTCCATCTAAAGTCATTCATATCTCCTAAACCACTCATTGGATATTTTTCCTGCTTTCAGAGTGTAATTATACAGGGCTTTTTTACTAAACGATTGCCTGTATAGCACATTTGAGATGAAATTCGATTTTTTATTAATTTTTTAAGACATGCAAAACGGTCGCGCTAGCATAAAATTAGCATCGGTTTTACTTCCATCTAAAGTCATTCATATCTCCTAAACCACTCATTGGATATTTTTCCTGCTTTCAGAGTGTAATTATACAGGGCTTTTTTACTAAACGATTGCCTGTATAGCACATTTGAGATGAAATTTGATTTTTTATTAATTTTTTAAGACATGCAAAACGGTCGCGCTAGCTTAAAATTAGCATCGTATTTTGTTCCATCTAAAGTCACTTATATCTCCTAAACCACTCGGTGGATATTTTTCCTGCTTTCAGAGTGTAATTATACAGGGCTTTTTTACTAAACGATTGCCTGTATAGCACATTTGAGATGAAATTCGATTTTTTATTAATTTTTGAAGACGCAACCGGGTGGACCTAGCTGCGGTTTAGCTCTGTATATTTTGGAATTTATAGCTCCTAACCTAAACCACTTTCAATCAAAAGATTAATAAATTATATTCATGTCCTTACTTCTGAAGTCAATCCTGTATTCGTTCAGGTCGCTGTCGATGTAATCCTCCTTGACAAATGCTGTCAAATCACAGAGTTGGTCATGACGCTTCTGTTGGTGAAATCCTGCCTTTTCATCTGGACAAACCTCACACAAGCTCTGAAAGCTGGGTTTTTTTGGTGCAGGAAATCGATGTCCAGACAAACTGGAGTTCGAACAACCCCCGCACACACAAATATTAACCATTATGACCATTATTGGACCTTTTTCACTTCAATACAACTCAATACAAAACAACAACTTCCGACTATGACGCCCCCTCTACTTTCGTCACTGTCACGTGACTCCAAAACCGCGCGTTTTTTTTAGGCTCAGTTTTTTTCCCCCTGATCTGTGTCTGTAAGGCTATTGGTATTAATTTGGAAAGCAGGGAGGATTATCAAAATTACTTATTACCTCTAAATATTATGTTTCTGCCCAAAAAACTAACATGAAACATACACTTTAAATTTACCACAATGTGACTGTAATTACTCTTCCTGGCCGCTAGGGGTGCTCTGGGCTCTAAGGCCGCGTTGACTACCGCTAATTCCGTTAGCTTGAAAACGACCACGGTGAAAAATCAACTTTTTGGATGAGTATTAGCCTGGATGTGACAATCGCTTAAACAAACGTTCATTTAAGAAACGAATCGATGTGATTAAAATGTTTGGAACAGGTTCTGTGAATTTATAGATGATAAAGCAATGATCTTTTTTCTGTATACAGTATCTGGGGCACGTCACTTCCGTTGACGTGTTGTTCAGTGTTGCATTCAGGGGCGGTATGTTCGGTCGGACATTTTGTTCGAACAGACTTTTTAATCGCTCTAAAACACTTGTAAATATCTCAAAACACCGCTTTTAAAACAGTTTCTGACGATATTTTCTGCATAGAAACGAAACAAGCCAGACAATCTGTCAGAATTGTGTGAACAAAAATGAAATCTGACGAATCACAGCGTATCACGTGATCACTTTCAACCAATCACAACGCATAAACAGACGTTATGAAACGTAGCGTTAGCATTAGCTCATCACAAATGTAGACTCTTTTTCAACTCATAAAACGCTTAAATACACCCCAAAAATTCAGTGAACGTATCGTTTCACATCCGAACAGTTATACCAAGCTGCGCCCAGTAAAAATAGCAAAATAAATGTCGCCTACACTGACTTTTTCCGTATCTACAGCAACACGTGAGAGCTAGCACGACCGGTTGAACCAAACCACGATCTTACAAAACCAGCTTCAGACACAATATGCTATTATTCCTGCTTAAAATGTAACGATACCACTCAACAGCAATTTTCCAGATGAAAATACGAAGCTCCTTCAGACACAGTTTTGACATGGAGGTCAACAACAAAACTATCGTTTTATATTGATATAGTTTCATTTTATATTGCCCAGCCCTAGCGGAACGTACACCGACCGGTAAACAGAGAGCTTTGCCTTACAGCTCAGCTCTCTCTCCACCACAACGGACCGGCACAGAATCCGCAATACTTCAGACGCTGCACCAAGGGCGGCTGTGGCTGAGTGGTTAGAGCAGTCGTCCTCCAATGCAAGAGTTGGGGGTTCAAATCCACCAGCAGTCGCATGCCGAAGTGTCCCTGGGCAAGACACTGAATCCCTCATTGCCTCCGATGTGTGTATGAATGTGATAAAGCTCGGATTAGTCTCTTTAGAATGATTTGTTCAATTAGCTTTGTAGAGATCTAGTAGATGTTGTATGAATGGGTAAATAAGGCACAGATAGTGTTGTAAAGCGCTTTGAGTATTTTGATCAGATAGAAAGGTGTTGTATAAGTACAGTCCATTTACCAATCCATCTGTCAATCTCACACTCCATTCTTCCCTCACTCGTCAACAAAACCCTGAGATACTTGAACTCCTACACTTGAGGCAGAATCTCACCCTCAACTTGAAGACAGCAATCCACCCTTTTCCGGATGAGGACCATGGCCTCAGATTTGGAAGTACTGATTCTCTCATCCCAGTCAATTCACACTAAGCTGCAAAACGCTCCAGTGAGAACTGGAAATTAGGGCATGATGATGCCAACAGTACCACATCATCTGCAAATAGAGATGGAATCCTGAGGCCACCGAACTCTCCCTCTGCCCCCAGGCTGCACCGAGAAATTCTGTCCATAAAACTTATGAACAGAATAGGTAATAACAGGAAGCCCTAGAAGAGTCCAACTCCCACCTTGAAGGGGTCCGACTTACTGGCAATGTGAACCTAACTCTCACACTGCTTCTATAAGGACCAAACAGCCCGTTACAATGGGTCCCTAATCCCATACTGACGAAGTACCCCCACAGTGTACCCTGAGGAACATGATCGAAAGCCTTCTCCAAGTCCACAAAACACATGTAGACGGACGGACGGACGGACGGACGGTCGGTCGGTCGGTCAGTGACATATTTATACAAATATGATACCGTATTCGTCGGTCTATAACACACAGTTTTTTTGCTCATTTGAATGTCCTGCGTGTTATACACCTAAGCGTATTATTTATGGATTTTTTTCCTATATTTTTAGACCCATTTTTGGCTCTGATTCGCCGTTTTTCATTTTGGCCTAAAAATGGTGCAGTAATAATAATAATAATGAATTCAATTTATAACGCACTTTTCATTAGTGAAAATCTCACAGTGCTACACACATTGAATGCTACACACATTCATACACCGGTAGCGGCAGACTACCATGCAAGGTAAGTAAGTAAGTAAGTAAGTAAGTAAACTTTATTTATATAGCACCTTTCACAGACAATGACATCACAAAGTGCTTCACAAGCAAAAATAAAAAGAATAAAAAGAAAAAATACATAAAATTAATTAAAAGCCAGTCTGAATAAATACGTTTTAAGATCTTTTTTAAAAGAGTCGATAGAGTCTGAGCTGCGCAGTGACAGAGGGAGAGCGTTCCAAAGCCTCGGGGCCACCACTTGGAATGCTCTGTCTCCACGTGTTTTAAAATACGTTCTTGGTACCATCAGTAGCATTTGATTTGAAGATCTCAAAGTCCTGGTGGGACGGAGAGGCTTCAAAAGGTCCGATAAATATTTGGGAGCCTGACCATGCAATGCCCTGAAAGTTAAAACCAAAATTTTAAAATGACTCCTGAAATGCACGGGGAGCCAATGCAGGGAGGCCAGAACAGGAGTGATATGGGCTCTTCTATTGGTTCTAGTTAGCAGCCTTGCTGCAGCATTTTGCACAGACTGAAGTCGAGCTAAAGAAGATTTGTTCAGACCCATTAAAAGACTGTTACAGTAATCTAACCGAGACGAAATAAAAGCATGAACAATCATCTCCAGTTCCTTCTGTGATACAATACATCGTAATTTTGAAATGTTTCGTAGATGATAAAAACAATTTCGAACTAACAATTTACAATGACTGTCCAAAGATAAAGAACTATCAAAGACGACACCCAAATTTCTGATGTTCTTATTAACTGAAAGATTTAAAAACGTAAGATGCTGTTGGATAATTTGGATTTTATCATCAGGGGCAATGATAAGAGTCTCGGTTTTATTTGCATTTAACTGCAGATAATTGTCGTTCAGCCATGATTTGATGTCCAACAGACAGTTTCTGAGTTCAGTCAATTTATGGAACTCAGAAGTTCGAAAAGAACAGTACAGCTGGATGTCGTCAGCATACAAGTGATAAGATACATTACTGTAACGTTTCAAAATAAAACCTAAAGGGCGTAGATACAATAAAAAGAGGATCGGGCCCAAAACTGAACCTTGGGGTACCCCACAAGACAGCCGCGCAACATCAGAGTGAACATTGTTCATAAAAACAGTAAAAGACCTTTCGGATAAATAAGAAATAAACCAATTTAAAACAGTGCCAGAAATGCCAAAAAACTCTCTCATTCTGTTGATCAAAACAGTGTGATCCACTGTGTCAAAGGCTGAAGACAAGTCCAATAAAACCAACACAGTGTAGTTTCCAGAATCAGCTGCCATCAACACATCATTAGAAACTTTTAATAATGCAGTTTCTGTGGAGTGAAGTTTGCGAAAACCAGACTGAAAAGAATCCATAAAGTCATCAGTCTCCAAAAAGCAGTTTAGCTGTTGTGCTACAACCTTCTCAAGGATTTTTGACAGAAGGGGAAGTTTGGAGATAGGTCTGTAGTTTTCAGGCAATGATGAATCCAAGTTTGGTTTTTTGAGTAAAGGACAGACGACAGCAGATTTAAAGTGGTGTGGGACAGTGCCAGAATGAAGAGAGGAATTTATCATTTGTACGACACTGGGGCCAATACAGCTAAAAATGTCTTTAAAAAGAGACGTAGGGAGGACATCGTGGGGGCTCGATGACAGTGTCATATGACCCAAAAGATCTGAGATGTCCTTAGTTGAAACAGGGGTAAAAAAAGACCATTTGTCAGGGGTCAGTGATAAAGGAGCCAGAGGAAGGGCAGGTGAGGGACAAATATTTGCCCTGATGCTGGTAATTTTATCAATGAAATAATTTAAAAAACGATTGCAATCTGCATATGTGAGATCACGTTGAGACGAAGATGCTGGAGAGACAATGTTCTTAATCGTATCAAATAAAAATTTTGGATTTCGACCTTTGGTTTTGATGAGATTTGCAAAGTAACGAGCTCTGGCAGTTTTAAGCATCTCGTTCAAAGAGCAGATCAATTCCTTAAGATGTAGTCTGTGAACCACCAGTCCAGTACGTTTCCACAGACGTTCAGCTTTCCGACATGCTCTCCTCAAACTAAGAATTTCATTATTAGTCCAAGGACAGTTTGTACGCTGGACAGTGCTGCGCTTAAAAGGTGCTATAGTGTCTAATATTTCCTTACAATGAGTGTTAAAACAAGAAACAACTGAATCCACATTCATGATGTCACAATCCAAAGAGGCAAAATCAAACAGGGAATTAAAAGCTTCATGAGTGTGCTCAGTGATGATCCGCTTCTGGATCAAAGGGCCAGAAGGAGCAGGATCAGGACTGAACGACACATTGAAATAAATACATTTGTGATCACTTAAAAATGAATCCTCCACTCGAACATCCTCCACATCCAGGCCTAAAGAAAAAACAAGATCCAGGGTGTGGCCTCTAAAATGAGTGGAGTTACCCACATGCTGAGTAAAGTGAAATGAGTCAGTGATGGATATAAAGTCTGCTGCTGCCTTACAAGTGACATCATCAATGTGCAAATTAAAATCACCCAAAATCAAAACATTCTCCAGCTTAATAATGGAGGACAGAAAATCAGTGAATTCTGATAAAAATACACTAGCTGTGCCTGGAGGTCTATAAATTAAAATGCAATAAAACAACTTAAAAGAGCCTACTTTAATTATTTGTAGCTCAAATGAGGAGAACGAGGCTGGATTTACAAGTCTGCAGGAAAAACAGTCCTTGAACACGGCCGCAAGACCACCACCTCTACGCGCCTCACGGGGTGTGGCAAGAAGGGCACAGTTACCTGGACAGAGTTCCCGCAGATGAACGAAGTCCAAACTTCGTTGCCAAGTTTCAGTTAAAAACATAAAATCCAGGGACTCCTTCGTAATCAATTCATTCAAAACGAAAGACTTGTTGCTGATGGAGCGCGCGTTGAGGAGGGCCATGCGTAGCGATGACAGCTCGGCAGCCCCCACATCTGATGACAGCGGCACGTAGATCAAGTTGCTCACATCAGAAGAGCGTTTACGACGAGGAGATCCGTGATGGTGAGCACGATGATACCCATCCAGGCAGGTTGAAAAACATCCGGAAGACAGGCAGGTAGAGGTCCGCGCTGGCCCGGCTTCAGGTGACGTGTCAATCTCCCAGTTTAGTGAAACAGTTTGTAGACAGCGAGGAGCTCCGCGCTTCCCAGTAAAATGTCTTCGGTCCAGTCTGAAGCGAACCTGGATACCAGCTCTAGATCCTCTTTTCCGCTTTTTACGTCTGTAACTTTGCAGGGGACACTCAGGTGAGCAGCAGACAAACGGAGGTGGACGACTCCCTGAGAAACTGCTCCAGCTGTCACGACAGCTCATCCACGACTTGTTAATCGCCAATAAGGCATCCCGGTCATAAACACGGGTTGCAAAAGTGGCAAAGTTTTCATCCAGACTGAAAAAAGTTAAATAATATAAAAATAGAAGCGCCGAATAAATAATGCGCAGAGGAGTAAAGCCGGCTGAGCCAAACACAGGCGCCATCATGCCACATGCTTTCCAGACCTACCGGGAGCAACTCGGGGTTAAGTGTCTTGCCCAAGGACACAACGACACATGGTGTGGGGATCCGGGATTCGAACCACCAACCTTCCGATCAGGGGACGACTGCCATTACCACTACGCCAGTACCACTTTTGTCCGCCAGCGGACACTTCCAGAGAGTCCACCGACCGTCATGTGTCCGAAAAAAGCCTCCTCTGCTCGGACTGAATGTCGCTGCCCGGCTCCCTGCTCTGGATGTAGCTACCATTTAGCTGTGTTGTTGTTAGCATTTTTTTTTAGCAAGATAACTCATAAGCCACACCGCGGATTTTCTAGAAACTTACAGAGTGTAATTATTTGGTGGTCATTTACAACCTGTTAGCTGCAGAAGATATTTAGAGCTAAAAAAAAATTTGCTTTTAGCATGTTAGCTGTTAGCTACCATAAACAGATACCTACTGTTTAGATAAACAGCTCAGAAACCACTCGGTGCATATTTTTTCTGCTTACAGAGTGTAATTATATGGCTTCAATTTATAGACTGTTGACCTGTTGAAGACATTTGAGATAAAATTCGATTTATTTATAATTTATTTTCGTAGCGCCCCCGAGGCTGTTTGGAAATAGTCAAACTGAAACTATGGCTGTGTCTCAATTCAGGGGCTGCATCCTCATGAGGACCCAGCCTAGCTGGGCCGAGTAGGCCACGCACTCACAAGACCGGGTGGGCTGAGCGAAACTGCTGAAATGGGACGGTCTAGCCTTCCGGAGAGCCGGACTTGAAGTGGGTGGGGCGTTCTCTTGAAGTGGGTGGGAAGTTCTTGTGTGCCGCTTGGTGTGTGTGGAAAGAGAAGGGACGCCGCTAAAATATATTAGTTAGCTGAATACATGTATATATATTAGTGTTTCTGAGTTTACTGTTTGTTAAGAACTGATTACAAATCAGCTTATAAGGGGCGATCTGTTAAGACCAGTGGTGGGCCTCCGACCGCTAGGTAGCGCTGTTGCGCTAATCCGCTTGTAGCGTAGCTAAATAATCTGTTAGCTTTACAGCGGATTGACTAAGTTTTATAATTCATAAGCGGATTTATGCTATTTTTATTTAAAATGCAGTACCGCTAATAACTAAATATCTATCAGTAAAAACGAAATAACGTATTTACGAGCAGCGCCGGATGTGGTCCGTCACAAAAAAGCGTCCCCCTCAGTCTCTTGGTGTGTGCTCTCTCTATAGCAGTTAGCAGCCAGTGTGTTACTCTGGAGCCTTATTGCTTGTTTTTGAAGAGTCAGACGAAGACTTTTTAACATGGAGGGTGAACTTATGGATGTTTCTCAGGGCCTACGCGACGCGTCTGTATTTAAAAATAGAATTTCGCCACATTAGCACTCTTCAAAATGGCGTCCGCGACAGCCAAAGAAGCCAGGATTTTACAACAAAACACGGTAAAACAATTATTTCTTTGCTGAGAAAAAATATATTTCATAGCTGACGTTATAGCACAAGTTTTTCTGAGCTTGAGAGTTTCACGAAATGGTCAAATCTGCTGGATTTAAAAAAGTAGTTCACCATTAGGACTCTTCAAAATGGCGTCCGCAAGGCAGCAAACTTACATACTCAGGGAATCACAAGGAACTCAGGAGACAGAGGCAACAGGAGGAGACAATGCCAGGACAATGATAAACACAGAGATACAGACTTATTTTTGATTTGATGTTCATTCATTCATTTTAAAAGAACAATACAAAACAGTTTCATCAGATACAAGGATGAATAGACTTTTAGCTGAATGGATGGATGGATAGACAGTTAGCTGGATGGATGATCTTTAACAAGTTCTAAAATCATTAAAATTTAACCTCAGCTTGTGCCTCTGACCCAACAGAACCTCCTTCAGCAGCAGAATCCTCTGTGGTTCTCTGACTTCATCAGTCTGCAGGACTTCATCAGTCTCTCTCCTGGTTCTGGAGGAGTTCTGACCCACTTTCCATTGTTGCTTCAGTTCTTTGAGGTTTCTGCTCAGCTCTCTGAAGGTTTCAGGTTCAGGTTCTGGACTCTGACTGGGCCGTTGATTTGATTTGATGTTTATTCATTCATTTTAAAAGAACAATACAAAACAGTTTCATCAGATAGAAGAATACAAGTAGGATAAAATGAAAGGAGCAGAAAGAAGATGAAATCTTATTATATCTGCCCCTTATTTATTTCACAGTTTGTTCAAACAATGATAACCTTCAAACTACATCACAAAATGAATAAATCTACTAATTTATCTAACTGTAATACTGTACACAAACACACTAAGCTACATCATATATAGTTTTTGAGCAAGTCCTTTTCGACCTTTTTCTTAAATGTATACATTGGGCAGCACGGTGGCACAACTGGTAGAGCTGCTGCCTCTCAGCGAGAAGGTTGCCGGTTCAAATCCCGGTCCGGGGCCTTTCTGGGTGGAGTTTGCATGTTCTCCCCGTGCATGCGTGGGTTTCCTCCGGGTACTCCGGTTTCCTCCCACAGACCAAAAAACATGCTTGTTAGGCTGATTGGTGACTCTAAATTGACCCTAGGTGTGAGTGTGAGAGTGGATGGTTGTTTGGTGTGAGTGAGACAGGTCCCTCTTGTAAATGAGTCCCCGTGACTCAACGAGGCTAGCCTGTATAAATAAAGGTTGAATGAATGAATGAATGAATTGATTTTGCATTTTTAACATCACTCTCCAGAACATTCCACAATCCAACTCCCTGAATTGAGGTAGACCGTCCCTTTAAGCTGGTTCTGAATTGTGGTTTGATGAATATCTGTCCCTTTAAGATTGTAATAACTTTGTCTAAATTTCTTTGGATATTTAAAGGTAATGTGTTATTATGAGCCCTATACATAACTGATAAAATACTATATTCTACCAATTCCTGGAATTTCAATAAATTTAGCTGAAGAAACAAGGTGTTTGATGGGTGACTGAAATGTTTTCTGGTGATTACTCTTACAGCTCTCTTTTGTAAAATAAAAACAGGCTTTGTAATTGTTTTGCACGCTTTTCCCCAAACCTCAATACAATAGATTAAATGTGGAACAATGATTGTGTTATACAACATATACAGAGCTTTATCAATTAAAAAATCCCTGACTTTATATACAGGTACATGAACACACAGCATGACAATCACAAACACCTGGACAACAAAATGGAGGAGATAAGCAAGACAATTAACAGAGAGACCAGGGAGTGTAGGGATGGGGACCCATCACCTGAGAACTACATGCTTACAACTGTTATCTTGAAGTTCTAGGGTGTAGAGAGCCACAGAAACGGTTATGGTAGGCCGGATTTGGCCCACGGGCCTTGAGTTTGACACATGCGATCTAGTGGTACTAAAAGTAACAAAAGAAGAAAAAAAACAGCCAAATATGTCAGCAGTTTAGCTAACAGACTTTGGAATGGGTACATTTTGTCCTTGTGAAACCTGTTGAAGAGAACCAAACTAAATACTCTGAAACTCAAACAACTTACTGTATAACAGTTCATGCACCGCTAGTTGGCAGTGTAGTGCAAATATTGCATAACTTGCTGCTACCAATTGTTGAATTTAATTAGCGGATTAGAATTAGCTTCCCCTAATTTTCATAAGACATTAGTGCTTTTGAAATTGCGGACCTAAATAAATTAATTAGTGCTTTAGAAATAGCGGAACTAATTTTTGGATTAGCGTTGCCCACCACTGGTTAAGACCCAGAGTGGACCTCCGAAACGCAAGTTGTCCATTAGCTCAGTTGGTAAATCAACCTGCGATTGGTGCAGAGATACTTTTCTCGAAGCTGGTTCGAATCTCACTCGGTACGGTTAAAACTTATTTTACGTTTGTCTTTTATTGGATAAAAAAATGAGGACTGAGATTAAAAGGAAGGAGTTTGTGAAACTCCTTCTTTTTTTTATCCAATAAAAGACAAACGTAAAATAAGTTTTAACCGTACCGAGTGAGATTCGAACCAGCTTCGAGAAAAGCATCTCTGCACCAATCGCAAGTTGATTTACCAACTGAGCTAATGGACAACTTGCGTTTCGGAGGTCCACTCTGGGTTTTAAAAGATTGCCCCTCAGAAAATCCTTGCTACGCACGTGTAAAATAATCTGATTTGTAATCAGTTCTTCAAAAACAGTAAACTCAGAAACACTAATATACTGTATATTCAGCTCACACATTTTTTTTTTGTCGTTTCTGTAGTAAAATTTTAATGAGATATATTCGAGCTGAGGTTGTTTGAGATGACTAAATAAAGGTTGAATGAATATTCGCGCTGAGGTTGTTGTTAAAACGAGCTGATGACTCAACAACATGCAGCAGCTCCGACCCTGCACGCAGAAAGTCCCCCCCCCCCCGCGAAATCTCTGCTGGCGCTATGAATTCTGGGATAGCCTCCGTCTTGAAGGATTCACGAATGCATCCTTCGATTTCGGCAGGAAGTAGGCCGCATTCCTCGGCCGCATGAGGAGGAGTCTTCGAATTGGGACAGTCCTCCGCGCGGGGCAATGACGTATGCGGCCGACAAATGCGCACTCATGAGGATGCAGCCCCTGAATTGAGACACAGCCAATTTAAATTCAGCAGATTTGATCATTTCGTGAATTGATTAAGGAACAGTTAAGCTCGGGAACCCTTGTGCTATAACGTCAGCTAAGAAATATATTTTTTCTCAGCAAAGAAATAATAGTTTTTACCGTTTTAATCTTGTAAAGTCCTTCCGTGCTGACGCTTCTGTGGCCGCCATTTTAAGCAGGGCAAACGAGGCGCTGACGCGTCGCGTAGCGGTGACGCATAATAGATGCGTATTAAACACCGAAGCGTATTATGTACGTTTTTTTCTGGTTTATTGGCAATAATTGTATAAATAATAATAAAAAATTGTAAATAATAATCCCGGTCCGGGGCCTTTCTGGGTGGAGTTTGCATGTTCTCCCCGTGCATGCGTGGGTTTCCTCCGGGTACTCCGGTTTCCTCCCACAGACCAAAAAACATGCTTGTTAGGCTGATTGGTGACTCTAAATTGACCCTAGGTGTGAGTGTGAGAGTGGATGGTTGTTTGGTGTGAGTGAGACAGGTCCCTCTTGTAAATGAGTCCCCGTGACTCAACGAGGCTAGCCTGTATAAATAAAGGTTGAATGAATGAAAATTGACAAAGCGTATTATACACGGGAGCGTGTTAAAGTCCGACGAATACGGTAGTAACATCCATCATTACAGCAAAGACGTTTAAGCTTGGTAATTCATGATATGTTTGTATTATTTAATAATTTAATTGCTTGTGGTATGAAAGCAAATTTTGTTCTGTTTCTTGAGAATAAAGGAAGGCCGTACCTTCGCCCTGAAGGAAGCAACTCAAATGAGGATCTGAGGGGATGTGTGTCGTCTGCTATAATCTTGTTTGCCTTCCTCATAACTCTGTCCATGTATATCTTTTCCATACTTGGCAGAGTGGTCCCTAACAGTTTGCTGGCTGTAGTTACTATACTTCTCAAGGATTTCTTCTGAGCCTCTGTAGCATTGCCAAACCAACAGATGTTACAAAACGTTAAAATACCTTCAATAAAAGCAGAATAAAACATTAAAAGCATTGAGTTATTGACTCTAAAAGTACCCAGTTTCTTTAAAAAATACATCCTCTGCTGAGCCTTAGTGCAAATAAGGTCAGCCCATGAGTCCCACTTTAAGTGACAGTCCAGAACCACGCCCAGGTACTTGTAGCACGAGACAGTTTCAATCTTCTCTCCATTGATGGTTGTTGGAGAGAATGACTGAAGCTTCCTGAAGTCAATAGTCATTTCTTTTGTTTTGTTTGTGTTCAGAACCAGTTTTGATTGTTTGCACCAATTAATGAAGAAGTCCAGAACTGGTCCGTGCTCTTCTTCCTTGTCGTTTAAAAGGCTTACCAGGGCAGTGTCATCAGCATATTTAATTAAATGTCTATTTGGGAAAGTACTTCTGCAGGAGTTTGTGTACAGAATAAATAACAGTGAAGATAAAACACACCCTTGGGGAGAGCCAGTGCTGGTGGTTGTTTTGTCAGAGAGTGTTGAACCCACTCTGACCTGCTGGACCCTACCTGTTAAAAAGTCTGTAATCCATAAAACCAAGCTATTAAAAAAAATACAAATTTAAAGAAAATTTATGGACGTATTGGGCACCTCTGGTCCACAGAGTATGGACATATTTACAGAGTATGGATATATTTACAGAGTAAGGAGATATTTACAGAGAACGGACATATTTACAGAGTACGGACATATTTACAGAGTACGGACATATTTACAGAGTATGGATATATTTACAGAGTATGGAGATATTTACAGAGTATGGAGATATTTTCAGAGTATGGAGATATTTACAGAGTATGGAGATATTTACAGAGTATGGAGATATTTACAGAGTATGGAGATATTTACAGAGTATGGAGATAGTTACAGAGTATGGAGATAGTTACAGAGTATGGAGATAGTTACAGAGTATGGATATATTTACAGAGTATGGATATATTTACAGAGTATGGATATATTTACAGAGTATGGATATATTTACAGAGTATGGATATATTTACAAAGTATGGATATATTTACAGAGTACGGACATATTTACAGAGAACGGACATATTTACAGAGTACGGACATATTTACAGAGTACGGAGATATTTACAGAGTATGGAGATATTTACAGAGTATGGAGATATTTACAGAGTATGGAGATATTTACAGAGTATGGAGATATTTACAGAGTATGGAGATATTTACAGAGTATGGATATATTTACAGAGTATGGATATATTTACAGAGTATGGATATATTTACAGAGTATGGAGATATTTACAGAGTATGGAGATATTTACAGAGTATGGAGATATTTACAGAGTATGGAGATATTTACAGAGTATGGAGATATTTACAGAGTATGGAGATATTTACAGAGTATGGAGATATTTACAGAGTGTGGATATATTTACAGAGTGTGGATATATTTACAGAGTGTGGATATATTTACAGAGTGTGGATATATTTACAGAGTGTGGATATATTTACAGAGTGTGGATATATTTACAGAGTGTGGATATATTTACAGAGTGTGGAGATATTTACAGAGTGTGGAGATATTTACAGAGTGTGGATATATTTACAGAGTGTGGAGATATTTACAGAGTGTGGAGATATTTACAGAGTGTGGAGATATTTACAGAGTGTGGAGATATTTACAGAGTGTGGAGATATTTACAGAGTGTGGAGATATTTACAGAGTGTGGAGATATTTACAGAGTGTGGATATATTTACAGAGTGTGGATATATTTACAGAGTGTGGATATATTTACAGAGTGTGGATATATTTACAGAGTGTGGATATATTTACAGAGTGTGGATATATTTACAGAGTGTGGATATATTTACAGAGTGTGGATATATTTACAGAGTGTGGATATATTTACAGAGTGTGGATATATTTACAGAGTGTGGATATATTTACAGAGTGTGGATATATTTACAGAGTGTGGATATATTTACAGAGTGTGGATATATTTACAGAGTGTGGATATATTTACAGAGTGTGGATATATTTACAGAGTGTGGATATATTTACAGAGTGTGGATATATTTACAGAGTGTGGAGATATTTACAGAGTGTGGAGATATTTACAGAGTGTGGAGATATTTACAGAGTGTGGAGATATTTACAGAGTGTGGAGATATTTACAGAGTGTGGAGATATTTACAGAGTGTGGAGATATTTACAGAGTGTGGAGATATTTACAGAGTGTGGAGATATTTACAGAGTGTGGAGATATTTACAGTGTGGAGATATTTACAGTGTGTGGAGATATTTACAGTGTGTGGAGATATTTACAGAGTGTGGAGATATTTACAGAGAACGGACATATTTACAGAGTACGGACATATTTACAGAGTACGGACATATTTACAGAGTACGGAGATATTTACAGAGTACGGAGATATTTACAGAGTACGGAGATATTTACAGAGTACGGAGATATTTACAGAGTGTGGAGATATTTACCGAGTGTGGAGATATTTACCGAGTATGGAGATATTTACAGAGAACGGACATATTTACAGAGTACGGACATATTTACAGAGTACGGACATATTTACAGAGTACGGAGATATTTACAGAGTACGGAGATATTTACAGAGTACGGAGATATTTACAGAGTATGGAGATATTTACAGAGTATGGAGATACTTACAGAGTATGGATGGGTCTACAGTGTTGTCATCAGTCTTTGGAGTGTTAGGGCTAGCTCATCAGTTTAACTCTTACTTTGTTTTTGTTTTCTGGCAGAGATTTGGTAGATGAAGCCAAAGATTTCCACCTGATGCCGGAGCGGCGTCCTCACCTGCCTGCCTATAAGACCAGACAGAGGTGCTGCACGTCCATCTCAGGACTCATTTATGCTGTTGGAGGACTGAACAGCTCAGGTAACTGTTTACCTGTCACCTAAGACATCGTACCTTGAGCTCCAGTGGAACTCACAGGTGTTTCTCTTCTGCAGGTGACTCTTTAAATGTGGTTGAGGTTTTTGATCCGGTTGGAAACTTCTGGGAGCGCTGTCAGCCAATGAGGACAACTCGCAGTAGAGTAGGTGTGGCTGTTGTCAATGGACTGCTGTATGCTATTGGTGGATATGATGGCCAATCACGTCTCAGCACAGTAGAGGTGTACAACCCAGAGACAGATAACTGGGCGCAGGTGTCAAGCATGAACACCCAGCGCAGGTAAATACCCAGTCAGTACTGGTATTACTCTCTAATCAATAACCTGATGCCTGTAATGTCATCCTTAGTGCCATGGGAACCGTTGTCATTGATGGACACATCTATGTGTGTGGCGGCTACGATGGAAAGTCCTCTCTGAACTCAGTGGAGTGTTACTCTCCAGAAACTGACAGGTGAGTCCACCTGGACATGTAACCTGTTTGTTTCAAACAAAATGATGTTCATATGGAGAACTGTCATGTGACACACCTGTCCTGCTGTGCAGGTGGACATTTGTAACGGAAATGAGTGTGAGTCGCAGCGCCGCTGGTGTGACGGTGTTTGATGGACGGATCTTTGTGTCTGGTGGCCATGATGGTCTGCAGATCTTCAACACAGTCAGTTTGAACTAGTCCTAGTAACCTTAGTCAGTGATGTCATTGTTTTTGTTTAACTATCTCTGATGTCCCTCCCCCTGCAGGTGGAGTACTATAACCATCACACGGACCGCTGGCACCCGGCGGCGGCCATGCTGAACAAGCGGTGCCGCCATGGGGCGGTGTTGCTAGGGAGCCACATGTACGTGGCGGGCGGGTACGACGGCTCAGGCTTCTTGAGCAGCGTGGAGGTGTTCAGCTCCGCCTCGGCTCAGTGGAGCCTCCTGGTGTCCATGAACACGCGGCGCAGCCGGGTGTCACTAGTGTCCACGGCGGGACAGCTTTACGCCGTGGGCGGGTACGACGGGCAGTCTAACCTCAGCTCTGTAGAGATGTACAATCCTGACACTAACCGCTGGACCTTCATGACCCCCATGGTGAGTCACGAAGGCGGGGTCGGTGTCGGCTGTGTCCCCCTGCAGCCTGTCTAAATGCACCAATCACAACAAAGGACCAATACCTCACTGGTTGTGACGGACGGGGGCGGGACCTCAAGTGGCGTCTGCTGAGCTTCAAGGGTACGACGGCTGGCCTCACAACTGCACAGTGAAGCCACGCCTCCAGCACGGTGAAGCCACGCCTCCAGCATTTTGGGAAAAAAACTGTAACGCTAGTCTGCGGCCATCTTTCCTGCTTGTAGCATGTGTGTGGACTGGTTGTATTCTGATTTTTGATTGGTCAGGTGGAGAAGGCGGAGCTTCACACAGGTGACTGAAACAGGAAATGACATCATATTAAAGTGTTTCTGACGTGCACACCACTTTGGACCTGTGTCTGTTGGTCTGCAGGTGATACGCCCAAAACACAAACCAAGCTCCTGAGGAGTCGGACATTCAGGACCTGATGCACAACAAACAAAACCAGCCTAGAACCGTTTCACCACCTGGACCACCTGGTTCTGATCCAGTTCTCCTGGTTCTGATCCAGTTCTCCTGGTTCTGATCCAGTTCTCCTCAACCTGGTTCTGATCCAGTTCTCCTCAACCTGGTTCTGATCCAGTTCTCCTCCTCAATCTGGTTCTGATCCAGTTTGAAGCTTCAACAGCTGCAGGATGCCCAAATATGTGATTTAATTAAAAATTAACTAGATGCAGCTAATTATTTCAACAGTACTTAACTTGTTCAACTAGGCAGACCTAGATAATTTGCAGCACGTTGGCACAACTGGTAGAGCTGCTGCCTCTCAGCGAGAAGGTTGCCGGTTCAAATCCCGGTCCGGGGCCTTTCTGGGTGGAGTTTGCATGTTCTCCCCGTGCATGCGTGGGTTTCCTCCGGGTACTCCGGTTTCCTCCCACAGACCAAAAACATGCTTGTTAGGCTGATTGGTGACTCTAAATTGACCCTAGGTGTGAGTGTGAGAGTGGATGGTTGTTTGGTGTGAGTGAGACAGGTCCCTCTTGTAAATGAGTCCCCGTGACTCAACGAGGCTAGCCTGTATAAATAAAGGTTGAATGAATGAATGAAAAAATACTGTAGCTAAGTACTCGTTTTTTTAGTTACAACTAGTTCTAACTACCTAATATCAGTCATAATTAAATTTACTGCTTAGGTAGTTATTGTTAATATTTGGATAGTAACTAGTTAGTTACTATCTAACAAGTTATGTAGTAATTGTCAAATGTGACTACTGGGTAGTTAACTACTAATCTAATTAGTTAGGTATTAACTACATTAGGTATATCTAGTTAATTTAGTTAGTTAAAGCTAATATTTCCTGAACTGTTTCCACTTCTTAACTAGTTTCTCTAACTTACCGGTACCTATAATTACACAATTGGATACTAGTAATGCAGTTTCTAACTAGTTACAACTTGTTAACTGCTAAACTAGAAGGTTGGTTAACAAGTTATATTTGTTACCAGTTGGCAACTATCTAATTAGTTTAATAGCTAACTAGTTGTCAACTTGTTTCACTAGTTCCTTTGTGACTATTAAATGAACTTAGACTGTTGTAAACTCTTGATGTTAACTAGTTAAACAAGTTATCAGTTAGTTAAAAAATGAAGTTTATTTCTAACGAGTTGGAGTTTAACTAGTTTCATTAGTTACATATTAATGATTGCAATAGATAGTTATGATGTTGTTAACTTGCTGCACCTGTTAAACTATATGCATAATTAGATAACTAGTTAATATTTCACTAAGTGCACTTGTTACTTTTCAACTACTTAACTCACTATGTAGCTATTAGCTAATTAGTGTTTAACTTGTTCTACTGGTTAAAACTGCTGTCTGCGATTTCTGTATGACCAAAACACTTACGCCAAAAATACACCACACGCGTTGCAGCTCCGCCCCGCTCCGGTCCGACCTCCGCAGCAAATACGCACCCATTATAATCAATGAGATAAAGTACACTGGCTCCGCACGGCGGCGGTGAGCTGCGGAGAGCGGACGGCAGTCCGTCAAAATTAGAAATTTTTCTATTTCTGCCGGATGACGGAGCTGTGCCGGAGTCAACTTTTGAAGATTACGTCGCACCAACAGGAAAAGGAACGAGCACAACTTCCGTATTTACAAAATAAAATCACCACGGGCGGACTAATCCTAGCTCTATACGGATTTATTTGTACAAAAATGCTGTCAAACTATCATTTATGACTATTCTATGACTAAACTATTATATTTATGACTATGACTACGCCTACAAACGCAATACAAGAAATAAATAAATAAAAACGTATTTTATTCTGAAATGTAAACATCACTTCCTGTTGCTCAAACCATGTAGCTTATTTACGAGAGAAGATCAAGGCAGCAGTCTCTCTACAGTTGTTCTCCTTCTTCCACCGAATGAATTGTTTTGTTCTGACTTCACTTGATTTATCGCGCGATCTCGCACGTGTCTCGGAGCAGCGCATCTATGCGGACCTGAGCTGAGCGCAGGTAATGGAAATTGGACTCGCTCAGCTGCGACCTGCGGAGCGGGGCGGAGCGGAGCCGCGTGTAGTGTATTTTTGGCGTTAGACAAATTTTGAACAGGGAAAGCCTTCTGGTCCCTCCCCCTTGCTCTCTGGCTGACCTGCAACTCCGCCTCCTTAGCTCCTCCTCCTCCCAGCGCTGCAGGCTGGGACAGGCGGGGGATGAGCTGCGTGAAGCTGACACCCCACCCACATGAACAAAACTCTGTTTTTATTGGCTGGTTAACGGCTGGTCACTGTGGGGTTTTATAAATGCTTTTATTACCACCGGGAGACGCCAGAGGACTATAGTTTTTTCAGAGATTACTTGTCAAACATCTATCATAAAATAGTGGCAGAGTGAAGAAATATGTTTAAAAAATAACTTACATACTGATCCTTTAACTAGTTCAATGTTCAACTTATATTAATTCCACTGGTCAACTAGTTCCATGGGTCAACTAGCTCCACAGGTTAACTAGTCCAGCTGTGGTTAACTAATTCCACATGGTGAATAGTCCAGCTGTGGTTAACTAGTTCCACTGTTAACTGGTCCACATGTGGTTAAATATTCCAGTTGTGGTTAACTAGTTTCACATGTTAAATAGTCCAGCTGTGGTTAACTAGTTGCACTGTTCGTACCGTTGTGGGTAGTTCAGCTGGGGTCA
>JBBPBX010022602.1:29559-41260 GCA_038048925.1 Garcialebias charrua
TAGTTCAACTGTAAAGTAGTTTAGTAGTTGTTAACTAGTCCAGCTGTGGTTAACTAGTTACATTGTTAACTAGTTACAAACAATGGTTTACTAGTTCCACAGGTTAACTAGTCTAGCTGTGGTTAGCTAGTTCCACTGTTAACTGGTCCACATGTGGTTAAGTATTCCAGTTGTGGTTAACTAGTTTCACATGTTAAATAGTCCAGTTGTAGTTAACTTGTTCGACTATAAAGTAGTTCAGTAGTTGTTAACTAGTCCAGCTGTGGTAGTTACACTGTTAACTAGTTCAACAGTGGTTAACTAATTCCACAGATTAACTAATCCAGCTGTAGTTAATTAGTCCAGTTGTGGTTAACTAGTTCCACATATTAAATAGTCCAGCTGTTGTTAACTAATTCTACTGTAAAATAGTTCAGCTGTGGTTAACTAGTCCAGCTGTGGTCAACATTATACTGTTAACTAATTCAGCTGTGGTTAACTAATTCCAAATGTCAACTAGTTCCCCAGGTTAAATAGTCCAGCTGTGGTTAATTAGATATTCTCTTAACTTGTCCACCTGTGTTAACTAGTTCCACAGGTTAATTGGTCCAACTGTGGTTAACTAGTCCCACTGTTAACTGGTCCAGGTGTGGTCAACTAGTTCCACTGTTAACTTGTCCAGCTGTGGTTAACTAGTTCCACTGGTAACTAGTCATGTTGTGGTTAACTAGTTCCACTGTTAACTTGTCCAGTTGTGGTTAGATAGTTCAACTGTTAACTAGTCCTGTTGTGGTTAACTAGTTCCACTGTTAACTTGTCCAGCTGTGGTTAACTATTTCCACTGGTAACTAGTCCTGTTGTTGTTATATAGTTTCACAGTTAACTGGTCCAGTTGTGTTAACTAGTTCTACTGTTAACTGGTTCTGCTGCAGGATATTTTCCTTTATCAAACACAGATGGGTAAAGTCTAACAGATCATTTTATGCCTCAGTCTGACCCAGGACCTGGTTCTGACTCAGGACCTGGTTCTGACCCAGGACCTGGTTCTGACCCAGGACCTGGTTCTGACCCAGGACCTGGTTCTGACCCAGGACCTGGTTCATATGTTCTGGGTTCATCTGTTGGGGTCCAGTTCTGGTTCTGGTTCTAAAAGTGGGACAGTAAATCCAAGAGAGACAGTTTTTTCTTGTCTCAGGTTCAGGAAGATTGTAGATCTGGTTTTGGTTCTGACCCGTTTGGACCTGTAAAAGACTGGGTTATTGTTCTGGTCCATCAGAACCAAACGACAGATCCCTCTGAAGCTGGACAACAGAACCAGAACTAGTTTTAGCTACGAGGAGACATCTGGTCGTTGTGTCGTCCACTAATGGAGCCTGAGGATGGATCAGAACCAGTGGATCCTGGAACCTTCAGGAAGATCTGCTCCTCCTCCTCAGTAAAGCCTGATGATGATGAACTGACATGCAGGAAGTTTGCCTTCTTAGTGGGAGTGGCCTATGTTCAGTGACATCATCAGGAGGGCCTGTCATCCCCCTGTAGGTGCTCGTTTCCTGCAGGCGCTGGTTCTGTCCGATCAGGACAAGCTCAGCTCCGACTCATTGTTTATTTATGATGATCAATAAAAACTTTTCAAATCTTCCCATGAGACGTTCTTTCATTTGACAAGTATCAGCTGTAACTGATCACCACTTCAGCCGAAGTCGGACGCTTCCCCTCCCTCTCCGCTTTGCTTTGCTGCTTTGTCTGTCTGTGAAACTGCTTCTGAGTCTCTCTTGCATGAATGTTCGTTCACATTCGTTCCATCGGTGTGGCCATGTACCGTAATTTGGACATTTCAGAATCTTTTGGACCAACACAGACTCAAGGTAGATGTCATTATGTTCTGTCTGTACTCAAAACAACTGTGTGCTTATCTGAATCTGGCTCCCCCGGCTGGGCTGGAAGGCCACCTTATCTGAATACGCCTGGAGGACATGTAATCTGACACTCAACCCCGCCCATCAGGGAATTCCACCGTCAACCAGAATGAACCAGCTGAATAAACATTCTGTCATCATTTCAGGACTCTTGGATTCTCATTAGCGTTGACCTTGGCCATTCCTCGACATCCTCGAGAATGTTTACGGATCTCATCGGAGGGAGCTGGTTGATTATTCCATCCTTATCAGAACTCTTACAGTGTCCTCGAGAGCGTCCATGGACATTGCTCATCGCTCTCGGTGTCCCCCCCCCTCTGCAGAATGTCTACGTCACTATGTGCTTGTTTGTGCGAGGCATAGGCGTAATTTACACGGGGGTTGTGGGGGTTTTGACCCCCACAATAATTTGATCCGGTCATTTCAACCCCCCCAATAAAATGACATCATTTCGTCATTATACATATCTTACATCAATAATTGATTTTCTTTATTCATTCAATTTTTTTAGTAAAATTGCTGCATGTTTTTAACAAACTCCCTGAGGACTGACCCCCTCCCCTGCAAATAATTTGGTATCACCCATCTCACCGGCTACAGGAAGTCACGTGAGTCACGGAGCTGCTCATGAAGTTGCCCAGAAGTTTCTACATGCATGTATCCGAAAAAGGCCTCCTTTTGTCGGACTGATTACTCTGGCTGCACGCTCCCTGCTATGGATGTACCGGTAGCTGTTTTTGTTTGCAAGATACCACTCATAAACCACACCGCGGATTTTTAAATCCAGCTGATTTCACATTTGGTTCAGATCAGGAGCCCGTCTGCTGTAGTGAGGTAAGAAATATATTTTTTAAGCGTTTATTTAACTAAATTTAAAGAAAGAAAGCTCCGGTTTGACCCGCCTGGCGCCTGCATAAAAATCAGCGAACTTTTTTTTTTTAATCCAGCTGATTTGAACATTCGTTAAACTCAGGAGTACGTCTACTATCACCCATAAGTCAGCGAAGAAATACTGTATATTTTTAAGCGTTTATTTAGCTAAATTTAAAGAAAGAAAGCGTCCGGTTTGACCCGCCTGGCGCCTGCATAAAAATCAGCGAACTTTTTTTTTTTTAAATCCAGCTGATTTGAACATTTCGTTAAACTCAAGAACACGTATTCTATAAATTCAGCTTAGTAATATATTTTTTCTCGCAAAGAAATAATTGTTTTTACCGTGTTTCTTTGTGAAGTTCTTCGTACTAGCTGGGTCCTGTCGCCGCCATCTTGATCAGGACAAAGCTGACGCGTCGCGTGGAGATGACGCGTATTCATTCATTCATTCATTCATTCAACCTTTATTTAGTCAGGTAAATCTTTTGAACCTCATGGGCTCATTTACGAAAGCGACCTGCTAAAAGTAAAGAACAATGAACAGCAATGGTAGAATTTCCTTAAACAATAAACAAACAAACAATAAACAATAGAAAACAAAAGAGAGAGATATTAAACACCGAAGGTATTAAGCGTATAGTGTACAATTTTTTCGTGTTTATTGTTAATCACAACCCCCCCAATGTTAGACCTAAAGTTACGCCCCTGGTGCGAGGTGTTTTTAATAGAGTTTTACTTCTCAGCCAAGAAGAAAGAGTTTAATAGGATTTTTTTTGCCTCCAATTCCTAATGTGTCCAGTTTCATGACTTTTTGTCTGTCCAACAGATCTCACTTGTAAATGAATCTTTGAGGCTCAATGTGAGGCTCAATGTGACTTATCTGTCTAAATAAAGGTTGAATGAATGATCAGTCCAACTTCCTGTGACCCATTTAAACTGACTGACTGGTTCCAACGCTGCAGGTACAAACAGAATACACACGTCTATGTGTTCTGATGCTCCACACCCAGAACCTGGTTCTGAAGGTTCTGATGAGCTGTTGGTTTCCGGCTCTAAAAACAGAACCCGAAGAAGAACTGAGCAGCACAGGGTGGAGACTCCTCGTCCTCCTCCTTCCAGGAGGTGAACAGGAGCCCATTCAATTAGTTCTGATCTTGAAGGTTTTTAATGATCTCGTTGAAGCATTGGATGCTAAGGATTATTGTGCTGCACTTTTCTTAGACCTGTCTAAAGCTTTTGACACTGTGGATCATGACATCTTATGTCAAGCGCTCAGAAATTGGTTTCTTGGGTCACCATTGGTTGGTTCAATGTGTTCAACATAACGGTACTTCTAGTTATCTAACTTAACAATGGTGTACCACAAGGCTCATTCTTAGGTCCCACCCTCTTTATAATCTATACATGTATATGTAGTGGACATGACCTTGTCCACTTTTAAGACACCTGTGTACTTTTGAACTGTCCAGTGATGACCTTTACTGACCTCTCAGTAAAGCAGGACATTTAACACAATTATTCCATTAGTTATAATCTGAGGACATATAGTCACTAAAAGAGACTATTTCTATATCTTGATTTTATTCTAATGTAATCAAGAATAACTTTTCTCATTTTCATGATATGTGCTTTTATGCTGTGTTATTCTGAAATGTGTTAATTACTGTCTTCACTGCTGTGTTTAAAGGTGAAGCCTTCGGGTCACAGAGACCGGACGGTTTTGTTTAGAAACTCAGAGACAGTCTGATGAGCAGGGCTCCAGCGTTATCTGTCTTTTTTCCTAAACATTTCTCTCTGCTGCTGGCTTGTAACCTTGGGTTTGATAAAGCAAGTGAACTCCTCTCTGTGTTCCTGCTTTTAAGTTCTAACTGTGCGGAAACGCTTCAGTCTTTGAATGGACAAAGAGTTTGAATGGACGGAGACCTGAAAGCTCTCTGCCTTGCAGCTGGTCAAGCTTGGTCAAGAGCCAAAGACTAACTTGTCAGCTAGAACTGATGGACGTCTCCATCCAGTTCCCCGAGCAAAAGCTCCAAAGTTCTTAATGAACTTCCTTTGAGAAACATCTCGTCTTGAAGTCAGCCAGAAGCTGCCACATGTTTCTGACGGCTGACGCGGATCCGAGGAGACGTTGGAAGTAAACGACCAGTTCAGACGTACGAGGGCCGGAAGGACTCCGTGCACCTGGGAGGCTGGCAATATCTTTATCAGACGCATCGTCAAAAGGTAAAGAGCGGTTTACAAACGTACCTGGGATTTAGCCGAAGTCGGATGGAATGTGTCATCTCTGGTTACACTCGAGATAAATAACTTAATCTCTCCAACCTCTTATTCCTCCTACTCTTTCCCCTCTCTATCTAAGCTGGAAACTATATTTTTAAGCTAAAAGAGCCCACAGACTAAATATGTTAACATCCAATATTTATGTCTGTTGTGTTGAATTTAAGTGTGCTGACGTTTTAAATTGAAAGAAAGTGAAATCATGTCAATCAAGTGTAATGGTGTTAATTTAGTTGATTTATTCTAAATAAATGATAGTGTCTCTTTGACATATCAAACTAAGTTAACGTCTTTGTCACTTAATGGCTCTGTTTATTTATCCATCATAAAGATCACAGAAATATTGAATAAACTGAAAAAGAAGAGAATCCGTGAATTTACTATTCAATCTGAATAAGTAAATTAATTAAGGTAAAAAGGAGGTCAGTATTAAACTGACCCCCCCTTTAACCCCTTTACATCTGGTGGCCTCGTATCGGCTTCTAAAAGTTTATTGATAAATCTGTGGTCTCAGTCATGAACTGTAACGTCATGTTTGCATAAAAGGATCCAAGTTTTAAACTCTGAGGATAATGATTTTGGCTGGAAGTGTTCAAAGCAGGCAGATTCTGCATGTTTTTATCATTTGAAGCTGTGAGATTATTATTGTTTCAACTCTGTTAGACGCTGTTGGAAGCATTCAGGTGAAGTTTTGTCAGCCGTAGTCTGTGGAAGTTCTGGTTCGGTCCAGTTCACGCGGACTCCTGTACAAAGCTTTGTTTGACCGCCGAGTCAGAAGCCTGAAAGCTAATTTAACATCTACAAGATTGCTGTTGTGGTGTTTTACATTTTAAAGAAGGTCGAAGCAGCATATACTGTTAGAACGTGTCGGTTAGTGGTTCGTGAAACCCGAGTTCTGCTCCTTTAAAGTGGACGGAACCGACCTGAACGCGGCTCCGAGGGAGTCCGTGTCGTGTTACAGTTGAGGTGCTGTGTTACTGAGCGTAACTAAGTTTGCCTGTCTAGATGTGCGCGCCGCATGTTTCAGAATTTTGGGAAGTTAAATTGTAGCGTTTGAGTTGTTTTAAGAGTCTATAAAGTTGTGGTCTGCTGTGCAAGCTAACGTTAAGAAGACGTGTCTCATGTCCGTTTATGAGCTGTGATTGGATGATACGAGTGCTGTGTGCTGTGAATCACTCTTGTAGCGAACGCTGATTCGCTGTTGTGTGCTGTCAATCACTCTTGTGGCGAACGCTGATTCGCTGTTGTGAGCTGTCAATCACGTCGCACGCCGTTGCGACCAGCCCACTTTGTCGTCATTTCCGGTACTACATTGGTCGAAGGTAAGAAAAACTACATTCGCCATTTATGCTTGGAGAATGAACTACATATGCTGTGATTGATTTGTTGACGTCACGTATGTTGTAGCGAGCTCCGCCTCGCTCACGTAAGAAGCTGGTGACGCGCTACGCACGCTGCGTGGGCCCGCCCATTTTTGTCGTCACTTCCAGGTGCCGCACTTTGAGTGACAGGTCACACTCGCTGGCTCACACTCGTTCACACACGAACACACACTTAAACACTCATCTGAAGCCATCAACACTGTCTAGCAACATAAACTTGTCTCTGACAAGAAAGCGGTTCGAGCAATTATCACGTTCTTACTGAAAACTAACCCTAATAGGTTGTTTTCTTTCCATGTACTGATTTAAACTCAGTCGCTTCGTGATAACATACGCGACGCTGCCCCCTGCTGGACGTTAATAGATGAGTTTTCTCTCAACACATCATAAAGTCAGCATTTTTTATGGTGAAAATTACCAGCTTTAAAATTGTTCTGTACACAAACAAAAACTCCTGTTTATTTTAAATAAAGAATTTTTGAAAACAGAGGTACAGACGAACAATTGATGCTCATTTTAAATACTGAAGAGATTTAAAATAACACTCAAAAAAGCATCTTTTATTTAATTTTCAGATTAAATAAAAAAGAAAAGTTGATGGAGAGCAGAGCATTTCCACATTCAAAATTTTAAACAGCATTGGCATACACTGTACACTTTTGGTTAAAAATAGCATTTTTAACGTTTTTCTGTGTACGTTTACAACAGTGAGGTTAATTTGATAACGAATTTCTTTTTCGAATAACACCTGCATGTACCAGCTTGTTGATTTTTACAGACTCAAAACAAATATGGATAAACAATCAGATGAAGTTGTTCCATCCTCATCCTTGGATCCAGATCTACTGGAAGAAGGTTCCAGGGCATTCTAGAGTCCCTGGCGATGACAAACACTACAATGACATTGCAGACTCCTTAGCCAAAGAAGGAGCCGACGAAGGTCCTCTATGGTCCTTCGACCCCTCCTGGTTAATCGAGACTCTGCCAACACAACCTTCAGTCAGAGTTATGGCAGTCACACGTGCACAGGCCGCGGACAAACCTGCTGACAACGCAGTCTCCGTACGACCCGCACTGACTGACCCTGACATCATCCAACTTCAGAAGTCGGATCCTGCTATCAACTCCATGATACTGTATCTGACTGATCCGGACAAGAACACTCCGTCTAAAGACGAACTGGATTCCGATCCAGACCTTAAAGTCCTTTATCAGCTGCGCAAACAGCTTAAACTACTCAAGGGCATCCTGACTTTCGCTCATGGACCAACGTCCTCACCTGTGTTCGTGGTTCCCCATGACCAAAGGGGGGTGATGTTAGTTCATGCCCATGATCTCCCGTCCGCAGGACACAAAGGAGATAAAGCCACGCTGACGGCATTAAAACAAATTGCCTATTGGCCTGGAATGAAAAAGGATGTCAAGGACTACATTGAAGGGTGCGTGGTCTGTGGCCAGTTTCAGCCAACCAGACCACTTCACAGAGCACCACTGCAAAGCAGAGGCATTGCATTCCCATGGTCTGACCTCCAGATCGACTGGGTTGGACCACTCACTAAGAGCTCTAGAGGAAATAAATATTTTCTCACGGTAACCTGTGCATTTACCAAATGGGTAGAATGCCTACCAGCTCCTAACGACACAGCACAAACAACTGCTATGTTGTTAATGAATCATATATTCTCAAGGTTTGGACTTCCCCTTCGGGTGAACTCAGACCAAGGTACACACTTCACAGGTGAAGTGATGAAAGAACTGTGGAAGACGCTAGGCGTCAAGGCCAACTTTCATGTCGGCTACCACCCACAGGCTTCAGGCCAAGTTGAGAGAGCAAACAGAACTGTGGTGAGTATTTTGAAGAAATACGTGGCTGCAAACCACAAGGACTGGGATGTGAAACTCCCTCTGGTCCTCATGGCCATAAGAGCCACTCCACACACATCAACTGGCATCTCTCCCTTCGAGATGATGACCGGTCGACAGATGACTCTCCCTCTACACCTGTTGTACCAACCAGGCGACGCCGTCATGGCGACAGCCTACACTACACAACAATACATGAAAGATTTGAATGTACACCTCAGAAACACTTTTGCTTTCGCCCAGAAAAACCTGGAAAGGTCCGCTGAAGGACGCAAGGCGTACTATGACCAGAAGGCCTCTCACAATGAACTCCAAGTGGGAGACAGAGTCTGGTACTATACGTTCGCCCCAGCAACCGGGAAAGGAGAGTCCGGGACCGGAACTCTCGCCCGCAAACTAATGCCCAGGTGGACTGGACCTCATCTGATAACAGACAAAGTGTCCTCAGTCGTCTACGAGATCAAAATCAGCAAAGGCCGCAAAGAGCCAATTGCTAAATGGGTACATCGAAATCAGATCAAACCTTACAAGGCGTTCAATGACTCCACAAAAGACAAAGATCTCACAAACTCACCGACTTCATGGGATAATAAGGTCGTCCAAACACAAGTTAGTAAATAAACTAATCAGGTTTAAACTACCATATTTCCCACCCTATAAGTCGCATTGTCCAACTTGAACTTAGAAACGCTAAGTCCAACACCCACAACAAAAACTAATCTTAACAACCATTTAAATCCACAAGATTTAAGTTGACCTCGGTCATAAAGTTGAGACCTGTTTTCTTGTGTGTTGCACTTTGGAATCTGACGACAAGAGTGTGTCGAAGCAGTGAAACGTTGTTTCCTTGTTGTTTAGTCATTACTGTTGTCATTATTTGAGATATTGTTGTGGTTCTGGACACTCCCAGCCAAAAAAGGTTTTGTATTAACATTGATTAATGCATAAGATGGATTTAACTATGCCAACATGCAGTTCGTTTTGTTAAATCTCAACCGTTGAAGAGTCAATGTAGTTTAAAGCTACTCAAGGTACCATAAACTACACTGGCCTCACGATTTCTAAATTGAACCGATTCGATCGTTTCTATTCTAGATTATCTATTCATTTTGATGAGTCTCGCCATAGACTTCAAAATTTATTAGGTACACCAAATCCTACGTCGTTCGTCTAAAAGACAACAGACATTTAGATCAAACTATATTTCATTTTTCTACTTTAGTTTAACCTAAACTAAGTAATGAATGGAGGAATAGTTTGGAATTAGAGGCCTTCGTTACAGAAGCCCTCCAAAATTCTATAGGTATAGATCCCTATATCTAATTTACAGAATTGATCCACCCCTTAATTGGTAATTATAGCTGATCTAAACCATGATAGCTTACATACCAGGTGCATATAGGTAGGGCCTAATGTAAAATCCCAATCATAAGCCCACCTAAAACCACATAATTGCATGACACATAGAACCAGAGTGGCACTGACTGGAGACCAACCAGCCAACAACCTTCGATGTGGGGACCTGCAGCTCCAACGCTTGGTCTTCAACCTTCATCCAAGGATCGCCTCCTCTGCGTCAATCGAGGGATCCCCTCTACATGCTGATTATGAAAACAATTGTTGCTGATCAATCAACAAAACTAATCGTTGTGGATTTACTGCTGTGGGATTACCGCTGTGGATTATAAGACTTTGTTTTCCAAAGGATCACAGACTTTGTTTTCCAAGAGTTAACAGACTCAGTTTTCCGAGGGATTAAAAGCTTACCGCAATGGGATTACCTACGAACAGTATGGAAGTTCCAAAAACTTTATGGGATTATAATTTTTGATTTTTTCTTTTCCACTCGCCGGATTACTTCAAGATCAGAGACAGTTCAAGGTTTCCTTTCGTGTTGGACCCCATCCCCAACGACTGGCGATGGCTTCCAAAAGGGGGGAGATGTAGTGGACATGACCTTGTCCACTTTTAAGACACCTGTGTACTTTTGAACTGTCCAGTGATGACCTTTACTGACCTCTCAGTAAAGCAGGACATTTAACACAATTATTCCATTAGTTATAATCTGAGGACATATAGTCACTAAAAGAGACTATTTCTATATCTTGATTTTATTCTAATGTAATCAAGAATAACTTTTCTCATTTTCATGATATGTGCTTTTATGCTGTGTTATTCTGAAATGTGTTAATTACTGTCTTCACTGCTGTGTTTAAAGGTGAAGCCTTCGGGTCACAGAGACCGGACGGTTTTGTTTAGAAACTCAGAGACAGTCTGATGAGCAGGGCTCCAGCGTTATCTGTCTTTTTTCCTAAACATTTCTCTCTGCTGCTGGCTTGTAACCTTGGGTTTGATAAAGCAAGTGAACTCCTCTCTGTGTTCCTGCTTTTAAGTTCTAACTGTGCGGAAACGCTTCAGTCTTTGAATGGACAAAGAGTTTGAATGGACGGAGACCTGAAAGCTCTCTGCCTTGCAGCTGGTCAAGCTTGGTCAAGAGCCAAAGACTAACTTGTCAGCTAGAACTGATGGACGTCTCCATCCAGTTCCCCGAGCAAAAGCTCCAAAGTTCTTAATGAACTTCCTTTGAGAAACATCTCGTCTTGAAGTCAGCCAGAAGCTGCCACATGTTTCTGACGGCTGACGCGGATCCGAGGAGACGTTGGAAGTAAACGACCAGTTCAGACGTACGAGGGCCGGAAGGACTCCGTGCACCTGGGAGGCTGGCAATATCTTTATCAGACGCATCGTCAAAAGGTAAAGAGCGGTTTACAAACGTACCTGGGATTTAGCCGAAGTCGGATGGAATGTGTCATCTCTGGTTACACTCGAGATAAATAACTTAATCTCTCCAACCTCTTATTCCTCCTACTCTTTCCCCTCTCTATCTAAGCTGGAAACTATATTTTTAAGCTAAAAGAGCCCACAGACTAAATATGTTAACATCCAATATTTATGTCTGTTGTGTTGAATTTAAGTGTGCTGACGTTTTAAATTGAAAGAAAGTGAAATCATGTCAATCAAGTGTAATGGTGTTAATTTAGTTGATTTATTCTAAATAAATGATAGTGTCTCTTTGACATATCAAACTAAGTTAACGTCTTTGTCACTTAATGGCTCTGTTTATTTATCCATCATAAAGATCACAGAAATATTGAATAAACTGAAAAAGAAGAGAATCCGTGAATTTACTATTCAATCTGAATAAGTAAATTAATTAAGGTAAAAAGGAGGTCAGTATTAAACTGACCCCCCCTTTAACCCCTTTACATATATAAGTATTGTAGGTCAGCTCATCCCTGATGCATCCTTACATTTCTATGCTGATGACACAGTTGTTTATTGTCGAGCTAAAACAGTTGCCAAGGCTTTCCAGTTTTTACAGTCTGAATTCGACATCATCCAGTCAGATTT
>JBBPBX010022603.1:4066-26082 GCA_038048925.1 Garcialebias charrua
AAAGTGAATTTCAATATTTTCTTCAATAAACATTATAAATGTCATAATTGTAATCTTGTAAATGAGTAAAAAGTCTCAAAATTGTAGCTCAATTAATTTTGGAGTTATAGAGCAAACTGTGTATAAAGATATTTCTGTTTCAGGATTTTTTAGGCGTGTTTTAAATGTGACCGCGTTTCGTCACGCGGTCTTCTTAAGTATAGCCCCACCCCCTGCAGCTCCAGCCGTATAAATTCGCCTCGGTGGAGCCGTTCACTCGCGAATCGCAGATAGCATCAGATAGCAATAGCATAGATATTTTGTTCATTGTTAGCTAGCTAATCAATTATGCCTCGTTCGTGCATCTTCCCTGGATGTCGCAATGGTCAGGGCACCCGTACAAATCATAACGTGTTTTTATACCGCGTGGTTTTATACCAAGTATCTGTAATGCCTGGATAGGTCAATGGATAAAGCGTTTGCCTTCTGTCCCAAACCTTATGGGTTCAATTCCCGCATGGTACAACTTTTTTTATTTTTTTATTCATTCCAGATTAAAAACACACAAGAAAACTATTTACAAAAACAGCGTAACTCTTGGAAAAAGTAGCTGCTGTTACAGACAGAACTCAGATAAAAACAGAGCAGGTTTACTGGCTCTCTGCTGTCTGCCTCTCCACACACAGCTCAGCTGCAGGCCGTAGTGCTGCGCTGAAACCACGCCCACGCGCTGACACGCCCCCACAGTTTCAGACCAAGGGAAAATTATGTTATTTCATGATTTTTGAGACTTAGGCCCTGTACACACGTAGCCTGGTGTTTGAAAAACGAATATTTGCACACAAAAAATTTCTCTGTCCATACATGTTTGGATGTTCGTCTACATGTGCCGTTTATTTCACTACAGAGCGTGTAATGAATATGCTGAACCCATAGGTGGCAGTGTAGTAGCAGTGTAGTGCAGTCACAACCCTTGAACTCAGCCGCGACTTCCTGTTATTTATTTTCCTTTCTTTGGGTGGACAGACTGCAAGGTTGAACTACTAAAATACCGTGTTGGAGTACAAAGTTAATAAAATGCAGGAAAATGTCGACTGGGAATCATGTCAGAGCAGGTATGTTGACTTTTTAGTGCTTTTTTTTCTCCGAGCATGTGACGTCAGCTCCAGCTGGAGAACCGGCAGAACCGGACTTTCAGCTCCAGCTGGAGCTGAAACGTCCGTTCTGAAAGTCCACACGCAGACGCGAAAGCGGAGAGTTCTCAAATCTTCACTTTGGCCGGAGTTTTGTTATTATTCGTTTATAGTTACATCAACCGGCGTTCACGTGTGGATGAAAGGCTAAACCGCATGCTAAACTGTTCGGTTTTACTGATAAACGGCTACGTGTGTACAGGGCCTTAATTTTATAAGGAAAACAATGTTTTTAATCAGTCAGATTTATATGGGTGATTAATAACACATATTTATGCCATGTGACAAACTAAAAACACACATTTAATTTCACTTTACACGGTCTTTAAGTTTTACACAAAAAAAAGGCGATCTGGCTGAGAATGAATATGCGTTAATGGCAGACGAAGACTGAAGATCCTGCTTCCTACGTCAAAAATGTTACATTCGCTTGTAGTCGGAATTTTCAGAGAGAAAAGCTGTTTTTAATTTCAGACTCAGTTTGGAAGGAATTTTCATTATTTTATCATTTTGTTTGCAAAAACGAACATAGTTGAATGATAAAATATATATATCTTCTATCATTTCATGCAAATTTGTAAGATGATGTCAGTGGACCTTTAATTAGCCACGAATTCACTAATTCTTTTAGGATGCCTTAAGAATTCTTACATAAGGCTAAATTATTACAAAAACCAGAGGAAACTTAGTTTTAAATAAACAAAGCTAGTTGGAATTGACCCCTGTATGCACCGAAGACAGCGCAGATGCTGAAGTTGTGTCAGCTTTAGTTGCAACATTTGTGGGAGTCTAGTTTAGTCTGTATTTTATTTTATTTGAGCAGTTCATGAAAAAGTGTTTGTTTGACACGTCAGCTCGCACCGTCCGTAGTTATCTTATTTATCTCCTGTGCGTCAGTTCAACTCCAGACTCACACAAACACCCACACTGGCCCATTGGGTCAAGTGGAATTTCAACAGTTTCCCAGAAAAAAAATACAATAAATCTTGGATTGAATCCTTCGCCGTCTTTCCAGTTCCACTCAAAATGTGAATAAGTCTCTGCTGATTTCAAGGACCTGAGTCTTCCCCCACTTCAAAACCTTTTTATGTCTCTCAAGACGCTTGATCTAATTGGTATACGTCTATAATGTTAGAAAATAGTTTGGTAATGGAAACCTGCTAAAGAAATAGCGTCAAGACTGTGTTTTTTAGAGCGGCTTCAGATGTTATCAGTCCATTAAATGGCCGTTATTAGTTGTTATCATCCCCATATGTAGCGGTGAGACTGTCCCACCTACCTCGTAGTACCGGTAGGTTTAAAGGTACGTTATTATTGTTATTATTGCTGATAATAGGCAGCGTCTCGCCGGGGTAAACCAGGAAGTGTCTTTCTTTTCAGCTTATATAACCCTTTTCCTAAACCTAACCTTACACCTGACCTAGAGGACCAACCCTAAACCTAACCAAGACCCTAAACGTAACGCCAGACCCTTTACTATAAACCGAACCACATGAAGCTATTATGAGCGCTAATAAAGCTAAAAACGGAGCCTATTATCATCACTACCAACGCTAACAACGTACCATATTTTCTGGTGTATAGGTCGCACCGGTGTATAGGTCGCATTGTCCAATTATCACCAATAGATTGGAAAAATCCCTAGATAGGTCGCACCGGTGTATAGGTCGCACCTACGTTTAGCTCTGCTGCAAATGTCTGCCACAGGAGCGCACAGCAAGGCTTTTAAGAAGATTAACACTTAAAAACAATTATTTGTTTGATAAAAATTATAGCAAATATGTGTCTGAGCTGAACTTTTCCTTAATAAATGAACGTAATTGTGAAATGAGCTGGATTTAAAAATTTGTTTCGCCGAAAGTGATAACAAGCCATATATAGGTCGCACCGGTGTATAGGTCGCAGGCCTTGAAAAAACCCATAAAAAGGTGCGACCTATACATCGGAAAATATGGTACCTTTAAACCCACTAGGAGGTACAGGAGGGGCAGTCTGACCACTACATATGGGGATGATAATAACTACGGTAATAACGACCATTTAATGGTTGATAACGTTCGAAGCGGGTGGTTTTTTATTGTTACTGATTTAAAGCTGATCACAAATAACTCAACGGATCTGTTTCGTTGACTTGTGTGTCCACGGAGGGTCAGTGGGTGTTCTAGGCTCTTCAACGCTAACTGAGTCTCTGGTTCAGGAAATCCAGGGGAAAGAAAATCAGGGTTTTCCTCCCTGCTGCTGAAATTATTCTCCCTAATTATAATGATGGAGCTTTAGGTGAACGAGGAACACTCGAAGCCCTTCACCACTGTCCCACCCTGTCTCCTCCTCCTCCTCCTCCTGACTGCATCCTCACCCTGCTTCCTCAGCAACCTTCAGGACACACACATATGCACACCTACACACACGTTACCACTAAACTTTCAGCTTGCACAAAGCAGTTCTTTATTCTTCTGGACGTGTCTGTGTTTTTGCACCTGTGTGTATGTGTGCACAGGCGAGCACGCACATGTGTGTGTGTGTGTGCACTTGGTATTTCCGTTTTTAAGCGAGGTACCGACCACAAACATAACTCCCCTCATCTTTTTCTCTTCCTCTCCCTCACTCTTCCTTTTTCCTTCCATCCATAATTGACCATGAAAGACAAACACAACCTTTCCTCCACATCCCAACATGAATAAACTGATATATCTACGTGCAAGCAGAACGTTTTGTTTGATTTTCATCCTTTGTTCCTGTTTCTCTTTCATTTAAAGCTTGAAGTTTTAGTTCTTTAGACTTACTGAAGTGGAGTTTTGGCATTAAGTTTTAGTGTAAATTTTGGAATAAAAATAGTTTTTTTTCCTTTTGTCTGTCCCCCTGTACTCTGCTGATAAAATAAAAGGAAATATTTTTTAATTATTATTATTTCTAATTTTAAATACTTTTTTTAACATTACTGCCATACATCCAACTTTTGTTGGATTTGAGTCTAAAATCAAAACAATACATAATATGATAAGTGTAGCACAAAATTAAAATAAAAAACGGTTTGTAAGCTCAATCATCCAGGTAGATAACAACAAAAAAGGTTAAATCATGTCATCTGGACCAGTTTCTTTAAGTGAGAAACGTTTAATCATCCAGAGGACTTCGTCAGTCTACAGCCTACCAACCAGATCTAATCCATAAGTAGCCTTCACTGCTGTGTTTCAAGCCATCCTCCTGTTGGAATCTCAAAAGTAGACTTTTAGCACGTGCAAACAGGGCACACCTGTCCAAAACCATCAATCATGTTGTACAACAATCACATGTTTTATGCCAGATGATCAACTTGCTACGCGTAGAAACAGCCCCAGGACAACCAAGGCCAAAGTGGTTCAGAAAAAAGGTTGTGAGCTCAATCATCCAGGTAGATAACAACAAAAAAGGTTAAATCATGTCATCTGGACCAGATTCTTTAAATGGACTGTACTTATATAGCCCCATTCTATCTGATAAAGACACTCAAAGCACTTTACAACACAACATGTTCCCTCATTTACCCATTCATACAACACTCTACTAGATCTCTACAAAGCTACTAATTGAACAAATCATTCTAAAGAGACTAATCAGTGCTTTTTCACATTCATTCATACACTGATGGGACACACATCAGAGGCAGTGAGGGGTTCATTGTCTTGCCCAGGGACACTTTGGCACGTGACTACTGGTGGATTTGAACCCCCAACTCTTGCACTGGAGGACCACTTCTCTAACCACTCAGCCACAACCACCCAATTTCTTTAAGCGAAAAATGTTTCTTCACTGCTGAGCTTGAAACACAATGAAGGCTCTGGCAGGCCGCAGACTGACGAAGTCTTCCGGATGGGAGACGAAACGTTTCTTGCATAACGAAACGGATCCAAATGACATGATTTAACCGTTTTTGTTGTAGCACAAAATATTTTTATCTACCGTACTTGCTGCCGTACTCGTCGCACTACCTTATATGCATCAGCCCAAATTTGCCTAATTAAGTGGGAAAAAACACAAATACTGTATGTCGCTTCGCCGTATAAGTTGCATCTATTATGCATAACCACTGACAACCCGGAAATGTGGGCTGGTGTTGTGTCAAAAGTCGAATGGCTGCCAAAAGGCAGCCGCAGGACCATGCACGGGATGATTTTAACAAGAATTTAACAAGATTAACACTTAAAAACAATTATTTGTTTGCTTGAAATTATAGCAAAGGTGTGTCTCAGCTAACTTTTCCTTAATAAATGTACTTCAACAGTCAAATCAGCTGTATTTCAAAAGCAGATTTGCCGAAGCGGGAGCACGCAGAGGGACGATTCACTGTGCATTTCTTTGAAATTTAACAAGATAAGCACCTAAAAAGAATTATTTGTTTGTTCGAAATTATAGCAAAGGCGTGTCTCAGTTTAACTTTTCCTTAATAAATGCACATTGACAGTCAAATCAGCTGCATTTCGCCTGGGCGGTGTGGCGAAATGCAGCTGATGTGACATTTGCTCCAGGAGTTCCAGAGCGAGACGAAGGTAGCTTTGTATGGCAAGCAAAGTGTCTCATTAATAGCCACTTTTACTTATTAATGAGACGCTTGGCTTGCCATATTAGTTGAGGGCCCTGTAGTGGCTGAAAATGGTAGTGTTCAAAATTTTCCATGTCAGAATGAATGAAATTGTCAGATCTCAGCCAAAAATTGGGTTATAAATATTGGAAACAAACAGAAATATGTGATTTCCCTGTATAAGTCGCAAGCGTGCTAATTTATGAAAAAAAACTGTGACTCACACAGCAAAAAATTTGGTACCTGTTTTCTTTCAAACATATTTGATCATGCAAAAAATGTTTCTTTATTACAACAGATTTGGTGTTTTAAATTGATCTTTTCCGCTCCATATTTCAAAAGATGATGAGCAAGTTCAAAAAAGCAGAAATGATGCCTGGGCTTCCAGTATCTAACACTGAACCGTTCAGCTTCACTCAGGTGGCGAAGCGGCGCAGCAGCTGGTTCCTCCTCTGATTTTTTTGCATGATCCCACATATCTCGGAAACATAAAGCAGTTCTGCCAGTTAAAAACATCAAACCTTGAAAAGAATAATTTCACGGGTGAAACGCTCCAGATTTTGCTCAACAGGTTGGGTTTTGCCTCTCTGTGAGTGACGAAGGGTCTTGTAAGGCGGAACTGGACGTACAGTTCTGCAAATCAGTTCTTTGCACTTTCCTGTAGTTCATTGGACCTGACTGTGGAGGCATGGACTCTCACAGCTTGCGGCGTACTGTATGACTTTTGGGGGGAAAATAAATTAAAAAAACAACTCTAGTTTTATGATTCACACATTTGTTTGAAAATCAATGTTAATTCCCATCTTTCCTTGCAAAAAAATAACTTCTAAACTTCTGTTTTTACAGATTTTACAGAAAAAAATTAAACACTGTCAAACACGTAACTGCAGCTGTTTTAATGCATGTGTTAGACCGTAAACACACTTCTTTTTTATTTGTACAAGAAAAAATAACTGATCGTATGACCATTACTGTACAGACAACCCCCAACAAAATAAAAATAAAAAAAGACTCAAAACACCTGAACGTTATGTTTGACACCATTAATTATTTCTCTCAATAAACAGCAACTAGTAGTCCATTTCATTTAATAAAAGGAACACGAATCTCCCTCTGTCTTCCAGTTCAAAGGTTTAAGCAAAATTATTGCGCAATCTGTCAGCACTCATGTATCGGGGATGATTCTCAACAACAAACACACCAAAAGGTATCTTGATATCTTAAAAATATTGCAAAGTTTGATTAGTTTTGACAGCAATCTTGAATAGGATGGAGTCCACTCCAGAAGTGTTCAGCAGAGGATCAGATGCTGAGAGTTTTATTAAAATCTGTCCTGTGACTCATGAAATATTTTACTAACAGGCAGGTTTTGGTTTTAAGCAAAGCTCTTGAGTGATCTCTTAGCATGTGGTTATGTGTTGGGAATATCTTGTGGCTACTATCCATCCATCCATCCATTTTCTTCCGCTTATCCGGGGTCGGGTCGCGGGGGTAGCAGCCTAAGTAGGGAGGCCCAGACTTCCCTCTCCCCAGCCACTTGGAGCAGCTCCTCTGGGGAATCCCAAGGCGTTCCCAGGCCAGCCGAGAAACATAGTCCCTCCAGCGTATCCTGGGTCTTCCTCTGGGTCTCCTCCCGGTGGGACATGCCCGGAACACCTCACCAGGGAGGCGTCCAGGAGGCATCCTAACCAGATGCCCGAGCCACCTCAACTGGCTCCTCTCGATGTGGAGAAGCAGCGGCTCTACTCCGAGTCCCTCCCGGATGACTGAGCTTCTCACCCTATCTCTAAGGGAGAGTCCAGCCACCCTGCGGAGAAAACTCATTTCAGCCGCTTGTATCCGAGATCTTGTTCTTTCGGTCATAACCCAAAGCTCATGACCATAGATGAGGGTGGGAACGTAGATCGATCGGTAAATTGAGAGCTTTGCCTTTTGACTCAGCTCTCTCTTCACCACGACAGACCGGTACAGCGCCCGCTTCACTGCGGACGCTGCACCTATCCGCCTATCGATCTCACGCTCCAGTTTTCCCTCATTCGTGAACAAGACCCCGAGATACTTAAACTCCTCCACTTGGGGCAGGACCTCCTCCCCGACCCGGAGAGGGCATGCTACCCTTTTCCGGCTCAAGACCATGGCCTCGGATTTGGAGGAACTGATCCTCATCCCGGCCGCATCACATTCAGCTGCAAACCGCTCCAGCGAAAGCTGTAGATCACGAGCTGATGAAGCCAATAGGACCACATCATCTGCAAAAAACAGAGAAGCGATTCTAAGGCCACCAAAACGGATCCTCTCAACACCTTGGCTGCGCCTAGAAATTCTGTCCATAAAAGTTATAAACAGAATCGGTGACAAAGGGCAACCTTGGCGGAGTCCAACTCTCACCGGAAACGAGCCTGACTTACTGCCGGCAATGCGGACCAAGCTCTGACACCGGTCGTACAGGGACCTAACAGCCCATATCAATGGGCCTGGTACCCCATACTCCCGGAGTACCCCCCACAGAACCCCCCGAGGGACGCGGTCGAATGCCTTCTCCAAGTCCACAAAGCACATGTAAACTGGTTGGGCAAACTCCCACGCACCCTCCAGGACCCTGTTGAGGGTGTAGAGCTGGTCTAGTGTTCCACGACCAGGACGAAAACCACACTGCTCCTCCTGAATCCGAGGTTCGACTATCCGACGGACCCTCCTCTCCAGAACCCCTGAATAGACCTTACCAGGGAGGCTTAAGAGTGTGATCCCTCTATAGTTGGAACACACCCTACGGTCCCCCTTTTTGAATAGGGGAACCACCACCCCAGTCTGCCAATCCAAGGGAACTGCCCCCGATGTCCACGCGATATTGCAGAGTCGCGTAAGCCAACACAACCCCACAACATCCAGAGCCCTAAGGAACTCAGGACGAATCTCATCCACCCCCGGAGCCTTGCCACCGCGGAGCTTTTTAACCACCTCGGCGACCTCAGCACCAGAGATTGGAGAGCCCGACCCAAAGTCCCCAGGCTCCGCTTCCTCAGTGGAAGACGTGCCAGTAGGATTGAGGAGGTCTTCGAAGTATTCCGCCCACCGACTCACAACATCCCGAGTTGAGGTCAACAGCACGCCATCCCCACCATAAATGGTGTTGGTCGCGTACCGCTTTCCCCCCCTGAGACGCCGGATGGTGGACCAGAATCGCCTCGAAGCCGTACGGAAGTCATTCTCCATGGCCTCTCCGAACTCCTCCCACGCCCGAGTTTTTGCCTCAGCAACCACCCGAGCCGCATGCCGCTTGGACTGCCGGTACCTATCTGCTGCTTCCGGGGTCCCACAGGCCAAAAAGGCCCAATAGGACTCCTTCTTCAGCTTGACAGCATCCCTCACCGCCGGTGTCCACCACCGGGTTCGAGGGTTGCCACCACGACAGGCACCAACAACCTTGCGGCCACAACTCCGATAAGCTGCCTCGACAATAGAGGCGCGAAACATGGCCCACTCGGGCTCAATGTCCCCCGCCTCCCTCGGAACGTGTTCAAAGCTCTCCCGGAGGTGGGAGTTAAAGCTCCGTCTTACGGGAGACTCTGCCAGACGTTCCCAGCAGACCCTCACAATACGTTTGGGTCTGCCAGGTCTGACCGGCATCCTCCCCCACCATCGGAGCCAACTCACCACCAGGTAGTGGTCAGTTGACAGCTCCGCCCCTCTCTTCACCCGAGTGTCCAGGACATGCGGCCGCAGATCAGATGAGACGACAACAAAGTCGATCATTGAACTACGACCTAGGGTGTCCTGGTGCCAAGAGCACATATGGACACCCTTATGCCTGAACATGGTGTTCGTTATGGACAATCCATGACGAGCACAGAAGTCCAACAACAGAACACCACTCGGGTTCAGATCAGGGGGGCCGTTCCTCCCAACCACACCCCTCCAGGTCTCACTGTCATTGCCCACGTGAGCGTTGAAGTCCCCCAGCAGAACAAGGGAGTCCCCAGGAGGCGCACCCTCCAATACCCCCTCCAAGGACTCCAAAAAGGGTGGGTAATCTGCGCTGCCGTTCGGCGCATAGGCACAAACAACAGTCAGAGCCCGTCCCCCCACACGTAGGCGAAGGGAGGCTACCCTCTCGTTCACCGGGGTGAACCCCAACGTACAGGCACCAAGATGGGGGGCAACAAGTATGCCCACTCCTGCTCGGCGCCTCTCACCAGGGGCAACTCCAGAGTGGAAGAGTGTCCAACCCCTCTCAAGGAAACTGGTTCCAGAGCCAGAGCCATGCGTTGAGGTGAGTCCGACTATTTCTAGCCGGAACCTCTCAACCTCACACACTAGCTCAGGCTCCTTCCCCACCAGAGAGGTGACATTCCATGTCCCAATGGCCAGCTTCTGTAGCCGAGGATCAGACCGCCAGGGTCCCCGCCCTCGGCCACCACCCATTCCACAATGCACCCGACCCCTTTGGCCCCTCCCACAGGTGGTGAGCCTATGGGAAGGGGGACCCACGTCTCCTCTTCGGGCTGTGCCCGGCCGAGCTCCATGGGTGAAAGCCCGGCCACCAGGCGCTCGCCAACGTGCCCCTCCTCCGGGCCTGGCTCCAGAGTGGGGCCCCGGTGACCCGCGTCCGGGCGAGGGAACATTGTTTCCATTTATATTATTCATCATAAGGGGTCTTGTGGGCTGCGCTTTGTCTCGTCCCTCACCTAGGACCTGTCTGCCTTGGGTGACCCTACTAGGGGCATAAAGCCCCTGACAGCATAGCTCCTAGGATCATTGGGACACTCAAACCCCTCCACCACGGTAAGGTGGCAGCCCAGGGAGGAGCTGTGGCTACTAGTAAACCGTAATTTTACTCTAAATTAACAGTTTTGTTAGTTGTTTTGTTTTCTCTAATGTTGATCAGCATAGGGACCTTTTTGACTCAGGCAAACTCCAAAGGTTAATGAGTTGAATTTTCATCCACTGATTAATGTTTTTAAAAGCAGACAGATGTTCATGAGACATTCTGCTAACAGATAATTCAATTCAGTTTATTTATTTAGCACCAAGTCACAACAGAAGTCGTCTCAGGGCACTGCACATTCAGACATATAAAAAGTAAGTTAATATTGTTAATTATCTGAGGAGCAGACTTCTTTGAATTTAACTTCATCACAGACCTTGATCAAGCACAGAGGCAACATGGAAAGGAAAAACTCCCTCATGAGGAAGAAACCTCCAGCAGAACCAGGCTCAGGACAAGCGGTCATCTGCTTCAACCAGCTGGGTTTGAGAGGAACAGATACACAATGGCAGGTCAAGAATCACATGTTAAGATGTAAATAATTTCAAATGAAAACTATTCAATTTTAACAATTATTTTTAAGAATTTAGGTCAATTTGTGCTCTAGTAGTCTAAGGCAGCATAATAAGCCAACCTAACTACAGGAGTTATCAAAAAGGAAAGTCTTAATCCCAGTCTTCAAACTGGACCATGTGTCAGCCTCATGGACAGAAACTGGAAGTTGGTTCCACAAGAGAGGAGCCTGAGAACTGAAAGACCTGCCTCCCATTCTGCTCTTGGAAACTCTAGGAACTGCAAGTAAGCCTGCAGTCAGAGAGCGAAGTGCTCTGTTAGGAAAATATAGAACAATAAGAGCTCAAATATAAGATGGAGCTAGGTTGTTGAGGGCTTTGTACTTTGTAGGTTAGAAGTAACATTTTCTGGATTTGACAAGGAGCCAGTGGAGAGAAGCTAAAACGGGAGAGATATGATCCTTTCTGACTCCAGTTAAAACTCTGGCAGCAGCATTTTGGATCAACTGAAGACTTTTTAAAGAAGTATTTGTACCCTCAGATAAGAAACCAATAAGAAATAGTCCATTCTAGATAAACAAACACACAGATACAGGCAGTTGCACGATCACTTCACTTTTATGGTGGTGGGCAATAATTAACATTTTTAGCACCGGTATATAATTTAATTGCAACAGAGTGAGAACAAACCCAAACAGGTTTAGTTATTGTTACCAGGAGTGCAAAATGTAACAGGAAAGCAACTTTATTTCCCAAAACTGCTGTGTCTCAAATCTCCACACGTGTGTGAGACGTGCAAACTTAGCAGAAAATGTCTCTTTTGTAAATAGTGTGCTTTTCAGCCTTAACTGCTTCAAACACTCAGCCTAAATGATTTTGCTGGAGTAGAGCTGGTAGGACATCAGTTTTTTTTATATATATTTTTTTAACTCAAATCCCCACCTCAGGGTCTTGGCTCTACCTCCTCCTTCTCATATTCCTCTCCTCCATGCTTGAGTCCCTCACCCGAAGGTGCAGTGCAGACTACTGTTTGTGCTTAAACACCATGCCGGAGCGCAGCGGAGCAGAAAAGACTCACAGACACTCCCGCACACAACCGATACGCAGGAACTCCTGACAGCGCCGTGTTGTCAGAACACAGGGCTGTCTTTTCCTCGGGGCCCTTGGGAACCCGAAAGGAATCAAAGCCATCTTCGGCCATCAGACCCCTGAAACTGGCCCCTCTGTGTCTTCTATGTTTCCTTTAGATAGATAGATAGATAGATAGATAGATAGATAGATAGATAGATAGATAGATAGATAGATAGATAGATAGATAGATAGATAGATAGATAGATAGATAGATAGATAGATAGATAGATAGATAGATAGATAGATAGATAGATAGATAGATAGATAGATAGATAGATAGATAGATAGATAGATAGATAGAAGATAGATAGATAGATAGATAGATAGATAGATAGATAGATAGATAGATAGATAGATAGATAGATAGATAGATAGATAGATAGATAGATAGATAGATAGATAGATAGATAGATAGATAGATAGATAGATAGATAGATAGATAGATAGATAGATAGATAGATAGATAGATAGATAGATAGATAGATAGATAGATAGATAGATAGATAGATAGATAGATAGATAGATAGATAGATAGATAGATAGATAGATAGATAGATAGATAGATAGATAGATAGATAGATAGATAGATAGATAGATAGATAGATAGATAGATAGATAGATAGATAGATAGATAGATAGATAGATAGATAGATAGATAGATAGATAGATAGATAGATAGATAGATAGATAGATAGATAGATAGATAGATAGATAGATAGATAGATAGATAGATAGATAGATAGATAGATAGATAGATAGATAGATAGATAGATAGATAGATAGATAGATAGATAGATAGATAGATAGATAGATAGATAGATAGATAGATAGATAGATAGATAGATAGATAGATAGATAGATAGATAGATAGATAGATAGATAGATAGATAGATAACAGATACAGATAGATAGATAGATAGATACACAGACAGAAATACAGATAGATAGATAGATAGATAGATACACAGACAGAAATACAGATAGATAGATAGATAGATAGATACACAGACAGAAATACAGATAGATAGATAGATAGATAGATACACAGACAGAAATACAGATAGATAGATAGATAGATAGATAGATAGATACACAGACAGAAATACAGATAGATAGATAGATAGATAGATAGATAGATACACAGACAGAAATACAGATAGATAGATAGATAGATAGATAGATAGATACACAGACAGAAATACAGATAGATAGATAGATAGATAGATAGATAGATAGATAGATAGATAGATAGATAGATAGATAGATAGATAGATACAGTAGATAGATAGATAGAATAAGATAGATAGATAGATAGATAGATACACAGACAGAAATACAGATAGATAGATAGATAGATAGATAGATAGATAGATAGATAGATAGATAGATAGATAGATAGATAGATAGATAGATAGATAGATAGATAGATAGATAGATAGATAGATAGATAGATAGATAGATAGATAGATAGATAGATAGATAGATAGATAGATAGATAGATAGATAGATAGATAGATAGATAGATAGATAGATAGATAGATAGATAGATAGATAGATAGATAGATAGATAGATAGATAGATAGATAGATAGATAGATAGATAGATAGATAGATAGATAGATAGATAGATAGATAGATAGATAGATAGATAGATAGATATATATAGATAGATAGATAGATAGATAGATAGATAGATAGATAGATAGATAGATAGATAGATAGATAGATAGATAGATAGATAGATAGATAGATAGATAGATAGATAGATAGATAGATAGATAGATAGATAGATAGATAGATAGATAGATAGAATCAGTGAGCGAGCTGCAAAATGAGTAATTAGAGAAGAGGGACTGATATGGGATGACAAATCGGAGGAAATGAAGGTAAAGGGACAGGCGAAGAGGCAGCATGCTGGGGATGAGGTGGGGAAGGGGGCATCTGTGGCCTGGAAAGAAGAAACAGAGGGATGAGGGAGGGGTGTAAAGCTGAGACGTGTCAGAAAAGGGCGCCTGGGCCTCCCTGTGGAATGTGGCCTGTCTGCCTCCCCAGAAAGAACAGGAGAGCAGGAAAAAGTGGGAAGAGGGGGTGAAGACCAGAGATTCGCCCCATCATTGAGGGAGGGACGGGGGTTTGGTGGTAGGGTGGCGGTGAGGATGGGAGAACGACGTGAGCAGAGAGTGTAGAGGAAGAAAAAGCTGAAGAAGTGAGAGTGCAGCGGAGAGCGTGTGGCACTTTGTTGAGGTGCCGGGTGTGGACGTGAAATGATGCATAGCAGAGGAGAAATGTAAGCAGGATAAATCCTAACAGACCTCAAAGTGTGTGTGTGTGTTTATTTGGCTGGGTGGAGGGACCTCTGACGAGAACCAGGTGTCTTCAATTCATGTGCTTAAGTCTCTTATACCTTTTTTTCCTTCCTATTATCCAAGTCCACACTTCCTTCTTTCCTCACCCATTCCTGTCTCCTCCTTTTCCCCACCATCAGTTCATGGACTTTTATGACACAGCAGCTACAGTAGCAGTGACTGGTGATGAGGAGAAAGTGTATGGGGGTGTAGGAGGGCCTGAAGTACAATGCAACAGGAAAGAGACGGCAGCAGAAAGGTGCTGTTTCCTCTTGGGAGGGCCGCTCATCGGCCAACAGAACCGGCCAAAGAGGTTTTTTTTTTTTCAACTTGCTTCCTTTCGCTCTATTCTTTTCTGTCTCGTGCACTGCTCAGTGCAAATAGGAAGGAGCGGGGCAGACTGCAGCCGTGGTATCCCTCCCCAAGGGGTTTAAAGGGAACACTGGTGGAGTAAATAAGGCAGTTTTACACCTTGTACACACGTAGCCGGATATCAGTAAAACCAAATAGTTTATCATGCGGTGTGGCCTTTCATCCACACGTGAACTCCGGTTGATGTAACTATAAACGAATAATAACAAAAACTCAGACCAAAGTGGAGATTTGAGAATTCTCCTCTTTCGGGTTTGCGGGTGGACTTTCGGAACCAGAGATTTGCGCATTATGTCGGCGACAGATGGTGCGGCGCGGCGCTGACGTCACCAAAAAAAAGCGCTAAAATGTCAATATACCTGCTCTGACATGATTCCCAGTCGACATTTTCCTGCGTTTTATTAACTTTGTACTCCAACACGGTATTTAATAGTAGTTCAACCTCGCGGTCTGTCCACACAAACGAACCTCCAGGCGCCATGATTCAATAATAACAGGAAGTTGTGGTTGCGTTGAAGGGTTGTGATTGGCTGATATACGTTTCACCTTTGCACTACACTGCCTCCTATGGGTTGGGCATATTCTTTACAACGCTCTGTGGTGAAAATCACAGGGTTCATGTAGACGATCATTTTCTCTGTCTGAACATGTATGTACGGCAATATTTATTTGCGCAGATATTCGTTTTTTCAAACACCAGGCTACGTGTGTACAAGGCCTTAGAAATTGTTCTGGAGCCTCCATCCCCACTCCCATTTGTCACGTTCTAGTTTTTTCTGTTTTTTTTTTTTTTTTTCCCACAGTGCTTCCCTCGTCCTGCTCTCATGTGTCCACACACATATCGGCAATCTTTGTTTCTCGCACCATACCCCCCCAACCCCACCCCTTTTCTCATAAACACACACGCGGGGACACACTGTGGCAGTTACACACATTCACAGAGCTGATGTGGGTTAATGAAGGGTGTAATTAAGGAGCCGCAGTGATGACTGCAGATCAGGAGGAACCGATAGAGATCTCAGATATACACAAACGCTGATGAAAGATATGCTGCTTTGTGTGTCTGTGTGTGTTGGGGTGTGTGGTTCATTCGTTGCAAGGGCTTTGCAGACAGATGTATGGGACTAGTGTGTGAGTGTGTATGTTAAAAGACTCTCAGGGATAATAATAATAATAATTGTCTAAGCTTGTCATCTGCGTATGTTTCCCATACACAGACGAAATTCGTCTCTGCATTTAACCCAACCACCTACCAGGCGGTGCAGTGAGCAGCCATAGAAGGCGCTCGGGGAGCTGGAGAAATAGGTGTGCACTCATAGACACCCCAAGATGTGTAGTGGCCGGGACGCGAACCCGCGTCCTTCGGGTCCCAAGTCAAACGCCCTAACCACTACACCATCTTGGCTCCAAATGCTGGATGATTCAGATAACGTATGGCTTCCTGTTAGATTGGACAGACTCAGTAATTGGTGCATGTGTGAGTGGAGGTGGGGAGGTTCAAAAGCGATTTTTTTATTTATTTAAAAAAAGCAGTGTTAACATATGGGAGGTAAATGTTGGTGACCGGGACGGTTGCATCTTTTTTTGACCTCCGGCTCTGCACTGAGTTCACTTTCGGGTCACCAGAGCAAAGGTGAGGAAGTGTTTCAAATAGGAAATGTTTCCCGTCTCTAAGAATGTCTGTTATCAAATTCTGCTTGCATTGAGCACATGTGAATGACAGGTTGTGTCTCTTCTCTACCTGTCGGTCTGCATATTGTATGTGTGTGTCCATGAGTCCGAGTGCTGAACTGTAAATTAGAGCAGATTCTCCTCTCTGAGTCTCGTCACCCACTAAAAAGCCTTCCCTTCTGTCTGGACCAGGCCTCGTCTTTATGTGTGAGGTCAGCAAAGTGCGCAGGTCACCCGAGGTCGCGCTGAGGTAGGAGGGAGGGGGATGTGGGGTTGCCAAACGTCACAGAACACCCACTGCTGTTACTGCAGCGATACAAAAATACCTTTTTTTGTTTTAACAAAAAAGAAACACACATACATGAAAATATATAAAAAACTAAATGTGCAGGAGAAGTCATAAAACACCTAAATGGGCTTCCAAGAACACCCCCCCTCCCTTCTAAAAAAATAAAGAAAAATCATAAAAGCTTTATTCATAAGCTTACATCTTACTTTAAACACACACAAACACACACCAATGCAATAGCTAGTAGCACATAATAACCTTAAATTGTCCAAATATATTAAAATTATAATAAAAAATGAAACAATGAACTAAGTGTATTAAAAAACTATAAACTTTGTATCAGTCAACTTTCTATTAAATACATGTAATGTACATGATTCATTTAGTTGTTTTAAACTGTTATGCAGCGCAACACGTTGATGCATGAATGGAAATTCAGTAACAGTAGTTCTACAGAGTAGTTCTTGTAGACTATGAAGAATTAAACTCAAAGAAATTATTAAAATATTTAAGTAAACATAATGGAATACATATGAATTTTTGTCTGTTTAATACTTATTTGCATTATAACTTGTAAGAAGTTCTATTTTTTAAACAGAGGTGTGGACAGAGCTAAATGTGGAAAGTTAATGACAATTCTTGCAAAAGATTTTTAAAGTTTATGGATTGACTGTAAGTAAGAAGGATAGGTACTAGCCCAAATTAAATTACAATTAGAAATACAATATGTGTGGATAAATTAAATTATTGTACAAGGTTAATAAAGTACTTGTTTTTAAATAGGGTTTAACCTGTTTTATAATACCTAAAGATTTTGAAATCTTCTTGCTCACCAGTTCACAATGATTCTTAAAACAAAGTTTCTCATCAATACCTAAAAACTTTGTTGATGAAACACTGGAAAGTAAATTGTTATTAATATACATTTTAGTTTTTTCTGGATTGTAATTCTTATTCTTATACCTAAATAAGATGAAAAACATTTTTTTTAACATTATAACTGAAACCACTGAGCAAACTGAATGAGCCCATAATTTTCCTCATCAATAAGTGAGTCAAGGTTACCATCGGTAACAAAAAGATTGGTATCATCAGCAAATAAGAGACCATACCATACCATTTTATTTATAGACCCCTTAAAACAGCAACAAGGTCAACCAAAGTGCTGTAGGTAGGTGAAGATAGGTGACAAAATACTAACATAGATGCTTTTGGTAGATCATTAATGTATATGAGAAACAACAATGGACCAAAAATGGATCCTTGTGGAACTCCACATTTTAGGAAATCCTGCTGTGACAATTTACCATTAAAAATTACAATTTGCTCTCTGTTGTGCAAATAATTTTCAACCCATTGCAGAACCTTATTTTTAAAACCATATCAAGACATTTTTGACAATAAGATTTCATAATTAGTGTCAGAGGAAAAGAGAACGGCAGCTTCCTGTACGAGGCTTAAAATCGCCAGCAGCTCACCTGCATTTTGATTTCTGTTTTGCTTTCTTTTTCGAGCTCTCAGCATATCAGCCTCTTTCATGGTAGGTAATGTGAAGTATTTACATATTTACCAGTTTTCTCACTCAGTTCATTGTGAATTTTTTGCACTTTAGATGTTTAAATGTGCTCACACGGCACATCGCTTTCAAGAACATAAAAAACAAAATGTTCATTGGTTTATAATGACTTTCACACAACTTCATCTCTCTCCGTTTCTCATTGGCTGATTTTCTTTTTTTTCACGCATTAAGACCTAATTATGTGATGCTGAAATATTGTATTTACGAGCACCCATACAACATTTTTTTCCAGCCATTGAATGACAGAGAATCCAATGACAGAAAGTCAACAGGCTAAAGTATTTTTGTTCACACCAGCAATATCCTTTCAAATAATTTAGAATGTTTCTCTATAACCTTCATATCCTCTGAGTGCAAATGAATAATTTCATACATTGCTGGAATCGTAGCTGATTTCACGGCATAGTTTTCATCTTGACTTGAGTAAAAACCTACTTAACACTCCGGGCTTTTGGGTTTTACTTATTTCTCTGTAGAAAATGGAGCTACAGGTCTCATGGTTAAAGAGCTCACAGACAGAAGACACGGTCCAAAAGGCCAGATCAGCCAGCATGGACACAGTCACGGTTGGTTGGCCTCCTGCCAGTCGAGAGGCTCAGGCAAAAGAGTGGACAGAAACTAGCAGAAGAAGCAGTGACTGTGTGTGCACCTGTGTGTGTGTCTCTTCTGCTTCTGTCATGGAGACTGAGTTGCATACCTGGGCACCTAAAGGTCTTTGATTTTGTTTGGTTACCATGGGAGTGTTTGGAAGTAATGATGTCAGGTAAAAAAAAAACACACATACAATAAGACAAGCTGATGCATGAGCCGAGACAAACGCTACAAATGAAGAGTTGTACATTAAGGGAAAGGAAAGAGCAATTGTTGACTTTGAGTTTTTCAGGTTAGTTATCACTGTGGTGACTGTGTGAGTTTTTTTTATAGGTCAGCGACTATTGAGCAAAGCTGACAGGGTTCCTACACAGTTTTGAAAAGTATTGAGTTTTATCTTCGTGTTATCCAGTAATTTAATTCAGTTTTTTTATATAACGCCAAATCACAGCAGAAGTTGTCTCAGGGCACTGAGCAGAAACATTCACATACTGTACATACAAATGCCAGTTAGTAAAAGTTCTCTATCTAAGGAAGCCAGCAGACTCATTGAATCTTCACTTTGTCACAGTCTCCCATCCTGAGCAAGCACAAAGGCAACAGTGGAAAGGAAAAACTACCTTTTAATGGGAAGAATTCTCCAGCAGAACCAGGCTCAGGATGAGCGGCCATCTGCTTCAACCGGCTGGGTTTGAGAGAACAGGAAGGAGAAACAATCTAACACAGAATGGCAGGTCGAGATAGATGCAGGTGTACCCCCTATAGGAAGAAAGACTTAAAATTTGTTTCAAGGATAGAAAAGATAATTACAATTACAAAACAGGTTGAGTAGATTAAGTAAAGGCAGCAGGAGAGTGAAGAAATGTGGTCAGGTTGTCATCCAATAGTCTAAGCCTATAGCAGCATAACTAATGCCTGGTACCCACTGCCCCGTTGTCGGGCGGCTGAAGCGGCCGGTTTACATTCAAAGTCTATGAGGAGACGCGTGGAGTCACGGCGAACAGGGAAGCGGCGCGATTCAAGTGATCGAAGCGGCGCGGGGGCAGCCTGCACACGCACGCGCGCGTCGGCGTCGAACTGCCAACGCCATAAAATTCGATCTCTGGCTGCTCGACGCGTTTAGCAAACAGTCGGGAGAGCCTCTGCTATCTGATTACACAACCACAACGGGACTTTTTTTGGACTTTTTAAACTTACCGGATCGAGCCTCCATGAACTGGAACCAAACTCCGGTAAGAAACGTGACATTTTTACAGTTGCTGCTGACAGGCTGCTGTTCTCTCCAGTGTAGATCACCCCAAACATAAAAAAAAACGTTTTATCTCATCAAAGACCGTCGGAGGTGCAGTTAACACAACAACTGAACCCGGAAAACGAGCTACACCCCCTCCCTCTGCTACCCCCTAGTGTACGTCATCAGACGGTCTTCAGTGGTTTGGTGGGACCCTGACAAGCGGCCAAAAGGGGACGGCAGGCGCGTTTCGAGTTGTGCAGTGGGTACCAGGCATAAGGGATAGCTCAGAAAACCCAAGCCAACCCTAACTACGTATAGGATTTATCAAAAAGGAAAGTCTTAAGTCCAGTCTTAAAACTGGACAATGTGTCAGCCGCACGGACAGAAACTGGAAGTTGGTTCCACAAGAGAGGAGCCTGATAACTGAAAGATCTTCCTCCCATTCTGCTTTTAGAAACTCTAGGAACCACAAGTAAACCTGCAGTCTGAGAGCGAAGTGCTCTGTTAGGAAAATATGTAACAATAATCTCTGTAATATAAGATGGAGCTAGGTTGTTGAGAGCTTTGTAGGTTTGAAGTAAGATTTTGAATTTTATTCTGGATTAGACAGAGCCAATGGAGAGAAGCTAAAACTAGAGAAATGGAGTGATGGATAAGTATCTGCTACATAAAAAAAAAAAACATTTTAGGAAAATGCTAAAGCAAGCAAAGTACTTTCCCCAATGAGTGTATACTTAATGCTCATTCTGTTCACTTTTGCTTCATTAACTTAATCAAGTCATGAGTTTAAGGTTTCATTATCAGTGCCTTGGTTTTGATTGAGAGCCCATTGTTATGTGAATGTTCATATATTGCTCAAACTGGTTGTCCTTTAGAAACCATGTTCGCAGTTCAGTCCACAGCCTCTTTATGCTGATGTTTAACCTGATTAAACATTAAACCCAACCTTTCTTCCCATTGTGTTACTGTGCAGGTTATGTGGCTGCATAACAGCAGATTAAAAGGCATGTTTTACATATATGTAAAGTTTCTGTCACAAAGTAGCCCAGTCCTAAAGCATACCGTGTTTATTCATGAACATGGTAACACAGTTTTGCCAAATGAGCATCTTTTAGACATTTTAGGAAAACTGGAAAGCTTTTTAAAGTGTTGTTCACTGCTCTCCACCTTTGTGCTCAATATTTGATGTTTTTTTTTTATGGTGGAGATTATAAGATCCACTATGGTAAAAACATTCACCGTAAATTTGAATGTGTTTCCTTTTTTTAATTTTTTTTATAGATGGCCTCCCTTCTCACCTCACAGCCATCCTCTTCACACCAATATGATTTTTTTTTTTTTTTAATTAAAATTATTATTATTTTTAATAGAAAGAAAGGAAAAGACAGAAAGTAAGACCACAAAACAAATATCCACAAAAAGAGCACAAGGCAAACACACCCAACCGTCGTCTGCAATCCTGCGAAGTACATGACAGAACACAGCAACAAAACACATATGCATAAAAGACACATAATATCCATGACTTTGCAGTAGATTATTATATATATATATATATATATATATATATATATATATATATATATACATATACATATATATATACATACATATACACATACATACATTCATATTCAGTCATATACCCATCTACATATCTACATACGATACCTGCGTGTGTATCCCTGCATCTATAAGTGTGTGGTTGTAAGCATGCATAAATGAATAAGGCTTCTCTAATAGAACATTCAATAGTGACCGTGAAGCATCAGAGATCCGCCCCCCAAGACCCGAGTTA
>JBBPBX010022604.1:0-24374 GCA_038048925.1 Garcialebias charrua
TGTGTGGGATCACCTGCCATGCGGTGGGCTTTCCGAGTGAGGCGTTTGCTGTGTAAGTCCTGCAGTGAGGGGAAGGAGGTGCCGACTATCTTCTCAGCTGCTCTCACAATGCGCTGGAGGCTCTTGCGGCAGGATGCAGTACATGCACCAAACCACACAGTGATGCAGCTGGTCAGGACACTTTCTATGGCACCTCTGTAGAAGGTGCTCATGATGGGGGTTGAAGCTCCAGCCCTTTTCAGCTTGCGGAGAAAGTAGAGACGCTGGTGAGCCTTCTTTGCCAGTGCTGCAGTGTTCCTGCTCCAGGACAGGTCCTTTGAGACGTGCACTCCCAGGAACTTGGTGCTGTCTACTCTCTCCACTGCGGTGCTGTTGATGGTCAGAGGGGCATGTTGGGCATCCTGGCGTCCATATCCAGCAGTCACTATGCAAGCGGCCGGCAGTGGTGGGATGTAACTAAGTACAAATACTTTGTTACTGTACTTAAGTACATTTTTCATGTATCTGTACCCTACTTAAGTAGAATTAAATGTGGGCACTTTTACTTTTACTGCACTACATTTTACATGAAGTATCTGTACTTTCTACTACACTACATTTCTATAATGCGTTGAGTTACAAGTTACATTCACGTTGCAGCTTTTTGATTTGTTTTTAGTTTGAAAGTAAATTATGTCGAGAGAGGAGTTTGTCCACTGAATCACTGCAAAGTGTACAGGTAACATTAGACCCGCCTTCAAGAAGAGCTGGACCAATGATGTATATTCTAGTATATTCGTCATTGAGCTGGGAGCACCCACAGCACCACTAACACATCCAAAATGGATTCCACTGTGGAGAGTCAGCCAGAAGATACGCACCACCCATGACCTTATTGAAATATTATTGAAAGACTGTTCAGTACAGCAGGACAGATTGTGTCTCCCAAAAGAGCCAGACTGGACTCAAAAAACTTTGAAAACCAACTTCTTCTGAACTTGAACAAGAAATTCTTGCTGCAACATTAAAATGTGTCAGTTCATGCTGGGATGCCATAGGAGACAAGAGATGGTTCGACACTCGGGTCTATGTTTCAAAAATGGTGTCAGGAAGTTAAAATATTGTTCACTATTGACCCACTACAAGGTTGACCAGACAGTATTTTAACTACGGTAGAGTTGATGACAAACTGGAGTTGAAATGGTCAGATATTACTTTGTTAGGTCTTATGCTCCTTTTTTCAAACAGAAAACTTTTACTTCAGTGTGTTTACTGCAGTTAAAATGACACATTTGTTTTGTTCTGTGTTAAATAAAAACTTTGAAAGGTATAATCATTCCTTATTACTGTATTCTTATTTTGCTTAATGACATTTAACTCTGCAGGTCATCCCTGAAATACTGACACACAGAATCACAAGTCCAAGTGTGAACTGTGTCACAGAGTTAACACAATAAAAACATGTATTATCTGCAGCATTGTTCATTAAAACAACCCTATTACTGTAATGTAGTACAGAAAATATACATAGTAGGCACACTTGATATTGTAGGCCATTGCATTAGTTAATACTTTCAGCAAGTACTTTTACTTTAATACTTTAAGTATTTTTAAAAGCAAGTACATATTTGCTTTTACTTAAGTAAAAACATTAATATGGTACTTATACTTTAAGTACATTTTTGTCTGTTTATTTGTACTTTTACTTAAGTACAGTGTTTGAGTACTTTCTCCACCGCTGGCGGCCGGGGCCATGGACAGGTCTCCAGTCCATCACAGGGACACATAGACAAATGGGACAAACAATTTAGAGTTACCAATCAGCCTAACATGCATGTTTTTGGTCTGTGGGAGGAAACCGGAGTACCCAGAGAAAACACAGAGAGAACATGCAAACTACACCCAGAAAGGCCCCTGGCTGGGATTTGATCCGGCGACCTTCTCGCTGAGAGGCGACAGCTCTACCCACTGAGTCCCCGTGCCGCCCGCATCATGAAGTCATTTTTCTGTTTTGCATGTTTGTGTGAGTTTTTTTCCTCCTCAAGTTGCAGCACGTCGAGCTCTGAAAACGGCCTAAAGTTACACCATTTACACCAAATCTCACAAACACTTTGTCACGAGTCCGGCTGCTCGTTTCATCCCGATGAGCGCGGAAACAATTCTGTTCTCCTTCCACGTGGAACTGCTCACAACTGGATTCGATGACGGGTTTTGTTCTGGCCACAGAACAGACACAGATTTGCAAACGAACTGTTCGTGTCTGAATAATGACGGAAGTTTATTTTGCAGTGTTTTTTATTTTCCCCTGCACTTTTTGTCTTTTTCTGCAACTTCAGCCGTTCATAAATCAAAACCTTCAGCTCATTTAGGATAATGATACTGTGACTTTTGTTTGTGTAACTTTTATATACTTTTCATATAGATCTCTTCAGATATTTTATGTTTTCTCTCTTGTACTGCTTCAGCTTAAAGCCTCAGATTTATTTTTGAATTTAGCATAGCCACCTTTGTTGCTTTTAGATTTTAGCTACTGTTCTGTTATATTTAATTACTCTTTTGCTACTTTTGCTTTAACCCACATATTTACTACTTTTAGCTTTTCTTAGTCTTTTGACATTATTAGCTAGCATTTTGTTACATTTAGCTTTAGGTGTGTTTTCTTAATTATACTTTTAGCTACTGTTCTGTTATTTTTTAAATAGCTTTTTGCTACTTTTGTTTTTAGCCACCCATTTACTACTTTTAGCTTTTACTTGGTCATTTGTGTCTTTTAGCTAGAATTTTGTTACTATAAGCTTTAGCGAGCGTTTTGCTACCTTTAAGTTTTGGCAGTCTGTTTGCTATACTGTACTTGGGTTTTAGCTGGTGTTGAATTATTTAACTAGCATTTTGCTATTGTCAGCTTTGTTAGCAAAGTGGGTTGTTAGCGTGTGTTTTGGTTAGTGTTTTGCTCCTTTTAGCTTTGCCCAAGTTTTACTCCTTTTTACATTTAGCAAGCTTTTAGCTACATTTAGCATTTAGCTGGTGTTTGTTAACTTTTAGAGAGCATTGTGATACAATTAGCTTCTAATTAGCATTTTGTTTTATTTTTTAGCAAGTGTTATGCTACCTTTAGCTGTAGCCAGCGTTTTATACTTTTAACAGTGTGCTTATACTTGGGTTTTACCTAGTGTTGTATTACAGTTTTAACTAGCATTTTGCTATTATCAGCTTGGGTTAGCAAATTGGTTTGTTTAGCTTTTTGCTAATGTTTTGCTCTTTTTTTTCATTTAGCTAGCTTTTAGCTCTATTTAGAATTTAGCTAGCTCGCTAGCTGGAAGTTGGTTCCACAAGAGAGGAGCCTGATAACTGAAAGATCTTCCTCCCGTTCTGCTTTTGAAAACTCTAGGAACCACAAGTAAACCTGCAACCTGAGAATATGGAACAATAAGATCTGTAATATAAGATGGAGCTAGGTTGTTGAGGGCTTTGTAGGTTAGAAGTAAGATTTTGAATTCAATTCTAGATTTGACAGAGAGCCAATGGAGAGAAAACTGGAGAGATATGATCTCTCCCACTAACTCCTGTTAAGACTCTGGCAGCAGCATTTTGGATCAACTGAAGACTTTTTAAAGAAGTATTTGGACACCAAATAACAAAACATTCAAACCATTGCAATAGTCCAGTTCAGCTCTGCATGAAGCGAGCCGTTACGATGACAAATCACTGGTATTACTGAGATTATTTTACACAACAGTTTCATACAGTAGTTGTGAAATAACATTTCAGGATTGCTTCAGTAGTTTTTGTTCCCCCTGTCATTGATGAATTGACAGCTGAAACAATGTAAGCAGAACCTCATAAAACATGAACTTCTGATTTCCCTTACAGGATATAAAAAGTGTGATTAATAATCGGGGTGTAATAATGTGTCGTCGGCTGAGTGTACTTCCTGGAAACCCACATCCAGGTGAACATGACAGACAACGTGCTGCAATCCAATTCAATACAAACAATTTAATTTACATAGCTCACATACACAGAAAAGCCATTTGGTAAAAGTTGTCGATCTAAGGAAGCAGCAGATTGTGTTGAATCTTCACTTTATCTCATTCTCCCAACCTGAGCAAGCACAAAGGAGACAGTGGAAAGGAAAAAAAAAAAAAAACTCCCACATAACAGGAAGAAACCTCCAGCAGAACCAGGCTCAGGAGGAGTGGCCATCTGCTTCGACGGGCTGGGTTTGAGAGAACAGGAAGTGGAAACAGACAAACACAGAATGACAGGTCCAGATGTTTTCTATAAGAGGAAAGACAAAAAAAACATGTTAAGATGGAAATAATTACAAATACAGAGTAGAGCAAGTGAAGACAGGAGCAGAGAGAGAATGTGGTCAATTTGTCCTCCAGCAGTCCAAGCTTATAGCAGCATAACTAAGGGATGGATCAAGAAACCCGAGCTGACCATAGGATTTATCAAAAAGGAAAGTCTTCAAACTGGACAATGAGTCAGCCTCACGAGCAGAAACTGGAAGTTGGTTCCACAAGAGAGGAGTCTGACAACTTAAAGCTCTGCCTCCCATTCTACTTTTGGAAACTCTAGGAACCACAAGTAAACCTGCAGTCTGAGAGCGAAGTGCTCTGTTAGGAAAATATGGAACAATAAGATCTGTAATATTACACACCAATGCTTACACGGAACTTCACCTGACTACCTAAAGGACATTCTCGCACCATATTCATCCACCCGGTCTCTACGATCACAGAACAGTAATCTACTTCACATTCCACGAACCAAATTAAGGACCATGGGAGACCGGGCATTCTGTGTGGCTGCCCCCCGCCTATGGAACTCTCTTCCTGACTACCTGAGAGCCAGTGGTGTAGTCTACGCGATACTCTGGTATATGGAGTATACCCACTAGAAAAGCTTAAGAATTTCAGTATACCCACTTAAAAGTGCCCAGTGATACATGACATATAATTAGGCACATGTCATTAACACGCTAAACGCTTCTGTAACAATCTATCGGTACACAGAGCTTTGCTTTGATACAGTTTTATAAATTCTATAACATGTTTTTAATACAAAGCCAACTGTTTTACAAAGTTTGTTGTACATTTATTAAAGTATAAGCATCAGAGAAATTTGAAAATGTTCAATATGCTTAAAAATCTAAATACATTGACGATTACAGTACATTGTACTAACCAGTGTACAAAGGTTTCTAAGCACAGTATACCCACTACAAATATGTAGACTACACCACTGCTGAGAGCTCCACAGTCACTGGTTGACTTCAAAAACGGCTTAAAGTTCTATTTCCTGTGGGCGTAGCCCTTTAAGCCACGCCTAAGCCACGCCTTTAAAAGGCGTGGTTTAAAGGGCTACGCCCACACTCATGAAGGGCTACGCCCACACTCATAGAATCTTGGGTTACAATACGTAACCGACGACTTTTCTTTTTAAGCAAGCCTTTTCTGCCTCCACATGATTAAGATACATTTATCAGTCAAATCAGATAAGATTTTATGTTCATAATGCCAAATTACTCAAACATGAAATATTAAATTTTTAGAAGTAGTCATCGAATGCAGATAGAGGTAGTCCTCAACTTACGACGTTACGGGGTTACGTCACGCATCTCATAAATAAATAAAAAATAATCTTATTTAATGTGTTTAAATGTTCTTGATTTTATGTGTACAGCACTTTGTTGCAGCTGTGGTTGTTTTAAATGACTATAAATAAAGTACTATTATTATTATTATTATTATTATTATTATTATTTTGGCAGTTTCCGTTTAGCTTCGGATGCTACAAAACTTGTTGGAGCAAGCTGGCCAGACAGCCGGCTTTGGACGGACCGTGTGTCCGATCAGAGGTTGCTGCGCTCGGATAAATGAGCGGGAAATGCTCGGTGAACTCTGTGGACGTCTCAGGCCCGGCGCAGAAGCCGCCGATCGCTCCGCCGCATCACACCACGCCGGCCGACACCACCAGCTCACTGCGGGATCCGGTGACCATCCCGCCGCTACTGTCCCTGCCATCAGCCGGCCCCACCGGGGACACGGAGCCGACGGGCGGCGGAGAGGCCTGCTGCGGCTGGGAGCTCGCCGCGATGCTCCGCCTGGCAGCCTCAGATGTTGGAGGTGCGCCAAGCTAACATGCTAACACGCGGAGGAACGGCTTCACCAGCATAGGCCATTAACTCTTTTTTCCCTTCATTATGGCTCCTAAATGTATGTGGTTTTTGATAATTATGTAGGGTTATGTGTTAGAATAGGCTAAGTGCTTGGTAAAATAAAGTACTGTACGTATGAGTTGCCGTTTGGACGTATTTTCCGACTTACGTGGATTTTTGAGTTACGAACGGGCGTAGGAACGGAACTCGTTCATAAGTCGGGGACTACCTGTAGTTACATTTTACTAGTTTGTTTTATCAATACATACATTCTGTCGTGTCCGGCCTTTTGGGGACATTCATGAGCTTGACGTGGCCCAAAGTGAAAATGAGTTTGACACCCCTGCACCAGATGATGTCTTCATGTAGGATCATGTGAACAGGGCCGTTACAAGTCAAAGTCAAGTCAAAGTCAAAGTCAACTTTATTGTCAGAACTGCAATATGTACAGGACATACACAGGATTGAAATTGCGTTTCTCTCAGTCCCTCGGTGCAACAGTAACCATTTAAACACTAAAACACTGAAACATTTAATAAACATAAGCATAAAATAGTAAAAGTGTAACACTGTCCTGAGTTTTTGCATAGTAGTATAAAAGTATGAAAATTTACACCAACACTAAAACACTAAACATTTAATGAACATAAGCATAAAATGAAATAATAAAAGTGTAATACTGTCCTGAGTTTTTGCATAGTAGTAAAAAAGTATAAAAAGTATATCTATAAAATAAACTGAAGGTTCTAGCATTGACATTTGCAAAGAGTGGCAAAGCAGCATATGAGTTAATGTACACAGTATATGTATGAGGTAGTTGATGTTGGTATAGAGGCAAAAGTGGCATATGCAGTAAGGCACATTGGGCAACCTTAAATAAGGCTGGTCAGAGAATACTGTATATGTATCAGCAGTAGTGTAGATATAAAAGTAGTGTAAATGTAAACAGTAGTAATAAATGTAAATGACTTCATGTGAGGTGAATGATCTGATCTGACTGCTGCAGTATTCCACATCTTTAGCAGAAATGAAGAGCCACAAACCAGATTTTGCTGTGGAGGCTTGGGCCGACACTGGCTCTCAGTGACTGAAGTCCAACGAGCTGCTTCTGCTGCTGGGCATGGTGCTGTGGAGTTCCTCACACCAGGAACATTGAACGTTTTGAGGCCGGTGTGTGTTGTGTCACATCAGCAAACACTTCTCTCTCTCTCTCCCCCTACCATTCACTGTGAGTGTCTCTCGCCCATTTTTTATTTTTATCTGCTGTGTCATGTGGGAGTTCTGAGCTCCATCCCCGACTGTTCGGGCCATATGTGCCCGCCTGTCTCTTTCTAACCAACACACACACACCGTCTTTCAGCACCCTCACATGCACACTGCAGACACAAACACACGCTGTCTGCATGGCAGTTCAACACATGACAGCATGTCCACCGGTCCTCATCTCTGGTTCTTCAGTGTCAGGAGGTTCTGTGATTCTCGGGCCTTTCAGGATGAAATGACTTTGAGCTCTTTCTGTAGAAACGTGTTGTAAAGAACTCTCCAGGCAGTTTAACATGTCTGATGGCTCGGGCGATGTTTGCTCTCGCAGACATATTTTTTCTCCTCCATCCCTCCTACAGTGTTTTAATGCCAGGAATTATTTGTGTCAAGATTCGTCCCATGAGGAATCTCCCACGCTGATCTGAGACCGATCCAGTCTCCGAGCGGTTAGGAAAACTGTCACGAAATGGAGTCCACGGATTCGTGTTCACCATATTTTTTTTTTTTTGGGTTTTGTTATATTCATTTATTCATTTTATAATAATGAAATACAACAATTAACGTATGTATAATAGGAAAAAATGTATATAAAAAATATAAAATGAAAGGTAGCAGATGAAGAAAATATCTTATTAAATCTGCTCCTTATTTATCTAATAACAATTCAAACAAAATTTTCTATAATAACAACATAAGTAAATAACTCATTCAATTTTCAATTCACATATATTACTCATTAAATACATTCATTTATATTTGTTTAACAATTTGTTTGTAACCAGTTTCTTAAATACAAGGATTGATTTGGCTTCTTTTGTCATTGAGTTATTCCATAATCGTGCTCCTTGTGAACATAAATGTAATAAATATAAATACAGATTTTTTTTCTTCTGTTTCTCATCATTGAAAAACTCTGGCCTCACACCTTCTTTCATCTGAAACTTTTTCTTAATTTTCAATTCATTTGCTTGTTTCCATTTTGTATTGAGTATCTTTTTTATATTTCTGGGCTTTAGGTTTGTCTGTTAGCAAAATATCTTGCAAACTACTGGGCAGATTTTTACAGTGACTCTCAGAATATATAACCTACAGATGTGCATCTTCGACTGGTTATTATTTGGAGTCACCGGGATTCAAGATGGCCACCACAGCTGCTCAACCATAGCAAACCCACAAACGACTGAAACTCAGTCACTGTTACACATATTGAGCTAAAATTTAGAGTGGTAGTAGTTGAGAGTCATCCCCAGCAGATGCTCTGAGCACTAACAGACTGAGCAGCATCTTTGTTTAAAACTTTGGTGTGAAAAGTGTCATACAATGAGTTAAAGTAAACTGAATACATTTTTTTGTTTTACGGCAAGAAATTGTAAACCTAAGGTTCGTTGAAGGAATGCCTGTCACCCGCCGTTTTTCATGCCAGAGCTTTAAATTAAAATCTTCTCGTGAGTCAAAGGGAGGGAGATAAAGATGTTTTGGTCAAACCTGGTAAACAACATTATGAGTTTTGTTTGCGCTCACCTATGTGTTGGGAATGATTTTCAGCTACTACCACACAAAACTATCTCAATATCTGTGAAATGAACAGGTTTAACTCTGCAACCATAATGAATAAACTGAGACGTTCATCCGTTCAGCCACTAGGGAGCACAAGCCAGTGTATCTCTTGTACCGGTCCCAAATGGTGAGGGTTGTGTCAGGAATGGCATCTGATGTAAAACTCTTGCCAAAACCATAATACGAGTTCATCAAATTGAAACCATACTGGATTGGTCGAGGCCCGGGTTAACAACGCCCACCACCGGTGCTGTTGACAAACAGGGTGCCGGCAGAAATTGTACTACTGTTAGTCGAAGACCCTGAGGAGGGAAACGTGTCAGGAGACAGAGGGAGAGGAGGAAAGTGAAGAATGTAGGACTGAGGGTTGCAACTCTGCAGGACGCCATTCAAAGAAAGAGATTAGCCAAGAAGAAATATGACAGTGAGAGGACTGAAGAGAGGAGACAGGAATATAAGGAGATGGGACATAGAGCAAAGAGGGAAGTAGCTAAGGCAAAGCAGAGGGCGTACAATGAGTTGTATGGGAGACTGGACACTAAAGAGGGCGAGAAGGACTTGTACCGATTGGCAAGACAGAGGGATCAGGCTGGAAAGGATGTGCAGCAGGTTAGGCTTATTAAAGATGGGAATGTTCTAACAAGTGAGGAGAGTGTGATGGGAAGATGGAAGGATTACTTTGAGGAGCTAATGAATGAAGAGAATGAAAGAGAAAGAAGAGTGGAGGTCATAGAAACTGTGGACCAGGAAGTGGGAAAGATTAGTGAGGGTGAAGTCCGGAAAGCTCTGAAAAGAATGAAGAAGGGGAAGGCAGTAGGACCTGATGACATACCAGTGGAGGTTTGGAAATGTCTTGGAGAGATGGCAGTGAGGTTTTTGACTCAAATATTTAATGGAATATTTGAGGGTGAGAAAATGCCTGAAGAATGGAGAAGAAGTGTGCTGGTTCCCATTTTTAAGAACAAGGGTGATGTACAGAGTTGTAGCAACTACAGGGGAATTAAGTTGATGAGCCACACGATGAAGATCTGGGAGAGAGTTGTGGAAGGAAGGCTTAGACAAGAGGTGACTATCTGTGAGCAGCAGTATGGTTTCATGCCAAGAAAGAGCACCACAGATGCCATCTTTGCTTTGAGGATGTTGATAGAGAAGTACAGAGAGGGTCAGAAAGAACTCCATTGTGTGTTTGTGGATTTAGAAAAAGCATATGACAGGGTGCCAAGAGAGGAGGTGTGGTATTGCATGAGGAAATCTGGAGTGGCAGAAAAGTATGTTAGACTGGTACAGGACATGTATGAAGACAGCAGGACATGTATGAGGACAGCAGGACATGTATGAGGACAGCAGGACAGTGGTGAGATGTGCTGTAGGAGTGACAGATAGCTTCAAGGTGGAGGTGGGAGTGCATCAAGGATCGGCTCTGAGCCCCTTCTTGTTTGCTCTGGTGATGGACCGACTAACAGATGAGGTCAGGCAGGAATCCCCATGGACTATGATGTTTGCAGATGACATTGTGATCTGTGGTGAGAACAGGGAACAGTGGAAGAGAACTTGGAGAGGTGGAGGTATGCTCTTGAAAGAAGAGGAATGAAAGTCAGCCGTAGTAAGACAGAGTACATGTGTGTGAATGAGAGGGAGGCCAGTGGAACAGTGAGGCTACAAGGAGCAGAGGTCACAAAGGTGCAGGACTTCAAGTACTTGGGGTCCACTGTCCAGGAAAATGGGGAATGTGGTAAAGAGGTGAAGAAGAGAGTCCAGGCAGGATGGAGTGGATGGAGAAAAGTTTCAGGAGTGATTTGTGACAAAAAGGTGTCAGCAAAGGTCAAAGGAAAAGTTTACAAGACAGTGGTGAGACCAGCTATGTTGTATGGTCTGGAGACAGAGACATTGACAAAAAGACAGGAGAAAGAACTGGAAGTGTCAGAAATGAAGATGCTGAGGTTCTCCTTAGGAGTGACAAGGATGGATAAGATCAGGAATGAGATCATCAGAGGTACAGCACATGTTGAACAACTGGGAGATAAAGTTAGGGAGGCCAGACTGAGATGGTTTGGACATGTCCAGAGGAGGGACAGTGGGTATATTGGTAGAAGGATGTTAGAAATGCAGCTGCCAGGAAAAAGACAAAGAGGAGATATATGGATGCAGTTAGAGAGGACATGAAGGTAGTTGGAGTGAGGACAGAGGATGCAGAGGACAGAGTGAGGTGGAGGAGGATGACTCGCTGTGGCGACCCCTGAAAAGGGAAAAGCAGAAAGAAGAAGAAGTTCATCCAACGATTACTTTGAGAGTTTCATTAAAATCCAACAAATTGTTTATCTTATATTTTATAACTTCACTAACAAACACACAGACATGGGGGAAAACATTATCACCCTTCAGCCTTTAAGTGGCGGGTGATAAATGTGACTTCAGTAAACCTCAGGTTCTCCAGACACCTCTGGTCTTAGTTTAGTCTGATTTGATGGTTTTGTTGAGTTAGAAGTGGAAATAATTTCAATTCAGTTTATTTATAAAGTGTCAAGTCACAACAGAAACATTCATATTTAAAAATAATAATTTAACATTATTTATCTGAGGAGCAGACTGCTTTGAGTTTAACTCCATCACAGACTCTTATCTTGAGCAAGCATGAAGGCGACAGTGGAAAGGAAAAACTCCCTCATGTGTGCCGAAATTTTATCTCTGAAAGGGCCAAATTTAAAATCTATCAGAGGGCTGCGAGCCAAATTCAATAATATAATACATTAAATGCAAATACTTCTTTAAGTAAAGTCCATTTATTTATTATAGTTATTTATCCTTCCATTCTGCATAAAGAAAGTTACAGAACAGGATACATTGGTGGTGGTGGGAGTGTGGGGGTCCTCCCCCAGAGAATTTTGAATAAAGTAGATGCCATTTCCTGCGTTTTGGTGTATTTTACAAATAATTTTTTTTTAAAGTAGATTAACATGAAACAAAAGATGTAAACTCTTTTATTATTATTGAAATCTCGGACTGCAAAGCTGCAGCTCTACAGGGAATGGGCGTTCACTTCTGGACAAATGGAGGTCGCTGACTGGTCACTTGCTGATGTGCCTTCTGGATTGATTGACAGGTGGCGTGACTCGTGCAAATTTTTTATTTATTTTACTGGCCCGTTTGAGATTGTTGTCATTTATTCCATATTTATTCCATATTTATTCAATATTTATTCAATATTTTGGTGATGTGTGCTGAGCCCCCTTCTATTCACCCTGCTAACACACGACTGCACACCATCGTACAGCTCCAACCACTTCATCAAGTTTGCGGACGACACAACAGTGGTAGGTCTCATCAGCAACAACGATGAGACGGACTACAGGAACGAGGTGAGCCGCCTGGCCTTGTGGTGCGGACACAACAATCTCACTCTCAACGTGGAGAAGACAAAGGAGATTGTTGTGGACTTCAGGAAGAGGGATGCACAACATGCCCCTCTGACCATCAACAGCACCGCAGTGGAGAGAGTAGACAGCACCAAGTTCCTGGGAGTGCACGTCTCAAAGGACCTGTCCTGGAGCAGGAACACTGCATCACTGGCCAAGAAGGCTCACCAGCGCCTCTACTTTCTCCGCAAGCTGAAAAGGGCTGGAGCTTCAACCCCCATCATGTGCACCTTCTACAGAGGTGCCATAGAAAGTGTCCTGACCAGCTGCATCACTGTGTGGTTTGGTGCATGTACTGCATCCTGCCGCAAGAGCCTCCAGCGCATCGTGAGAGCAGCTGAGAAGATCGTCGGCACCTCCTTGCCCTCACTGCAGGACTTACACAGCAAACGCCTCACTCGGAAAGCCCACTGCATGGCAGGTGATCCCACACACCCACTACACAGCTGCTTTAGACTGCTGCCATCAGGGAGGAGACTGAGGAGTCTCCAGGCTCGAACCAGCAGACTGAGAGACAGCTCTGTTCATCAGGCAGTCAGGATGCTAAACACTCTGCCTGCTCTGCCTCCCCTCCCACTTGTACTGCCTTAACACAAAAAACTTTCACACATTACCACACAACACAAAGATTTTAACACTGGACTCTGTGTCATCAAAACGGGTTATTCACTCAACTCACGGTCATGTGCTCATTCAGTTTGCACTACTTCTTATATTTGCACTAATGTTTGTATTACATTACTGCCTATAGTCATACTACTGTTTACATTCACTGTTTACATTTATTACTACTGTTTTCATTCAATACTACTGTTTACATTTATTACTACTGTTTACATTTACACTACTTTTTATATCTACACTACTGCTGATATATATATTTTTTTTACTAGCCTTATTGCATATGCCACTTTACCTCTATACCAATATCAACTACCTCATACATATACTGTGTACATAAACTTTATATGCTGTTTTGTCACTCTATTACAAATGTTTGTTTGTTTATTTATTCATTTCATTTCCATTAAAAACAATACAATTTCAAGAGAAAAAAACAATATAAAATACCTATAAAATGAAAGGCGGCAGAAGAAGAATTAAATCTTATCAATTCTGCCCCTTCTTAACAAAATCAATTCAATCAATTCAAGCAATAATCACAAATAATACAACAAAACCCAAAACATATCACAATTATTCTTGTTACGGTTGCGGGTGTACCCAGAATGAAAGACCAGAATCGATTATAGTTTTCGCTAATATTAACTAACTTAAATGTATCTCGTCAGCATTATATTCTTTATCCTTTTCTTAAATACAAATAATGATTCCTCATTTTTAATATCATTATTCAAACCATTCCATAAATCAATTCCCCTCATTAAAGTAGACCTACCCCGCAAACTTGTTCTAAACTTTGGCTTAACAAAAATATCAGTTCCTTTTAAATTATAGCAACTGCTCCTTTTTACAAAATACTCTTGTACGTTCGATGGTAAATTGTGATTCTGAGCCCTGTACATTAGTAATAGAATAAAGTAGTCCACCAAATCATAAAACTTGAGTAATTTCAGTTGATGAAATAAAATACTTGAAGGATGACAATAATGTTTTCTTGAGATAATTCTTACAGCTCTTTTTTGTAAAATAAAAATAGATTTGGTTACAGTTTTACAAGCTGTACCCCAGACACCAATACAATAAATTAAATTTGGCACAACAATTGTATTATACAGTAAACACAAAGCCTTGTCTGTCAGTAAGTCCCTCGTTTTATATAGTACTGCCATGGACTTAGACATTTTAGTTCTTACAAAATTAATATGTTTTTTGTCAATGCCAGAACTTTCATTTTATTTTATAGATATACTTTTTACACTTTTATACTATGCAAAAAACTCAGGACAGTATTACACTTTTGTTATTTCATTTTATGCTTATGTTTATTAAATGTTTAGTGTTTTAGTGTTGGTGTAACTTTTCATACTTTCATACTACTACTATGCAAAAACTACTATGCAAAAACTCAGGACAGTATTACACTTTTATTATTTCATTTTATGCTTATGTTTATTAAATGTTTTAGTGTTTTAGTGTTTAAATGTTTACTGTTGCACCGAGGGACAGAGAGAAATGCAATTTCAATCCTGTCCTGTACATATTGCAGTTTTGACAATAAAGTTGACTTTGACTTTGAATATCTACGTAATATAAGATGGAGCTAGGTTGTTGAGAGCTTTGTAGGTTAGAAGTAAGATGTTGAATTCTATTCTGGATTTGACAGGGAGCCAATGGAGAGAAGCTAAAACTGGAAAGATATGATCTCTCCCACTAACTCCAGTTAAGACTCTGGCAGAAGCATTTTGGATCAACTGAAGACTTTTTAAAGAAGTATTTGGACACTCAGATAACCCAATCAAATCAAAACTATCCAGTCTTGTGACTTACACCTTTTATTTATTATTTTGTTCTTCATTTTCCAGAACTTTTTTTTTTCTCTCTCACTTTATCTGGAATTTATTCAGTGAAAATTCAAACAAACATGTTTTTCAAATATTTGACCCCAGTCTGACTTATCACTGTAACTTCCTGTTCCTGCTCCCCTGTGGAGCCCAAACCTCTGATTACTGCTCTGCTCAACATCAACCAGAAAACCCTCTGCGAGCCGTGCGTGCGTGTGTGCGCAAGCATGTATGTGTGTGACTGGTTGTAACTGGGGCACTGGTGTATACTGGTGCTGCTGGCCAGTTGGCTTAGTGCTTCAGGAATGAATGGAATGCTATTTCACAAACGCACACACACACACGTGCACGCACACACACATACACACTATATGTTTTAGGAAGGTTGCAGAGTTTTTTTAGAGCAGGGGAGCGTCCGGCTGCATTTTAATTCTGAGACAATGAAAGCTTTTCTTGAAAGGAATGCATATCACCCGCCGCCTTTCACTCACAAGTAAAATCATTTATGATGAGAAATGAAATGACAGAGTTGTAGTTATTTTGGATGATTCTCCAAAAGTAAAGTTATTTTAATGTGAGACCTCACACTCGGGAGTATACGTTGGAATGACTCTCGGCGACAATCTCAACAAATTTTATCTCCACGTTTATAAAACTGACTGAGTTTGAACCATTTTGTCTTGTCTAATGTGAATTAGCGAAGGCCGCCGTACTCCAAAAGGCCGTCGGTTGTAGATGCACGATGTGAGATGACGTTCCGAGAGTTTCATTCAGATCTAGCCTGCAGTTCATGGGAATTTTTGCAAACAGACAAACCTGATTAACTCCAACACTTAATGCTAAAGTTTTAATCAAAGATGTTGCATCGTGTGTGGCACTTGGGCCATGTGGTGAATGACTCCCAGCTGCAAACACATTAAATTATGGGTCAACATGTATAAAATTTACTGGTTTAATTAGCTTTTGAGTTTACCTGTAACAGCCATCTTGAATTGAGTTGACTACAAAAAGTAATAGATGTCCAAAACCGGTGATTACTCTCTGGAAGCTTCGTTAAAATGAGATATTTGGCTAGCATCACAAACAAATGAACTCATATGAGTAAAAAACATTGTTGATTGTATTTCCTGTGAAAATGCAGTGTGAATGCAAACAGAAAAACTTGCTGAAAATTTGCTTAAATTAGCTAAAAACATGCTAAAATGTAGCTGAACTGGAAGAACAATCCAAATTTAGCAGAAGAAAGAAGAAAGAACACATAGTTGCTGTGTTTTGGTTAAATAAGTATAAATGAGCACAAAAAAATAGTTAATTAGCTAAAAAAAACAAAAGGTTGAAATTTTGGGGGGAAAGAGCTGAAAACTAGCTGAAAAGTCAGAAAGAAGCCTAGAAGGAAGTGGCCAAAATAAACAAATTAATCAAATAAATATTAAAAAACTGGAAATTATCTGAAAAAGTAGAAATTTGCACAAACAAACAAACAAACAGCTGAACAGTAGCTAAAGAAGCAGAAAGAAGCTTAAATAACCAGTGGAGAGAGCTTTGCTGAATTAGGCTGAAAAAAGTTTAAATGAGTGCAAAAAACGTGGAATTACCTGAAAAAGCTAAAATTAGCATAAAAACAGTTGAAATAGCAGAAATAGCTGAAACTTGAGAAATAAGCGGAAAGGAGCATAACAAGCTGAAATGAGCAGAAATTCATTCATTCATTCATTCAACCTTTATTTATACAGGCTAGCCTCGTTGAGTCACGGGGACTCATTTACAAGAGGGACCTGTCTCACTCACACCAAACAACCATCCACTCTCACACTCACACCTAGGGTCAATTTAGAGTCACCAATCAGCCTAACAAGCATGTTTTTTGGTCTGTGGGAGGAAACCGGAGTACCCGGAGGAAACCCACGCATGCACGGGGAGAACATGCAAACTCCACCCAGAAAGGCCCCGGACCGGGATTTGAACCGGCAACCTTCTCGCTGAGAGGCAGCAGCTCTACCAGTTGTGCCACCGTGCTGCCCAGAAATAAGTTAGAAGAAGCACAAAAATGTTGTAGTTAGCAGAAAGAATCAGAAAGGAGAACAAAAGAGCTGAAATTAGCTGAAAGTAGCTGGAATTACCAGAAGGAAGGGAAAATAGCACCATTGTGCCAAATCGGGCTGAAAGAAGCAGAAATGAGCGCATAAGAATGGAAGATATCTGAAAAAAAAAACAGCTGAATAGTAGCTATAGAATCAGAAAGAAGCTTAAATTACCAAATGGATGTGGAGAGAGCAAAATATCACAAAAAGTGGAAATTGAAAAAAGCAGAAATTTGCACACACACACAAAAAAAAAAAAAACAGCTGAAAAGTAGCTACAAAGGCTGAAAGAAGCTTAAATTACCAGAAGTAAGTAGAGAGCACATTTTTGCTGAATTACAGGTAGGCTTTAAAAGTTTAAATGAGTGCAAAAAACATGGAGTTACCTGAAAAAGCTAAACTTAGCATAAAACAGCTAAATAAGCCAAAATAGCAGAAATAGCTGATACTTGAGAAATAAGCTGAAAGGAGCATTACAAGCTGAAATTAGCAGAAAGAAGTTAAAAGAAGCACAAAACAACTGAAAAATCAGCTGAAACTACTGAAAGTAGCTGAATTTTTATTTTATTTTGCACAAAAGAAGCTGAACTGGAACAAAATGTGAAAGGAGCAGTAAACGGTTGTAAACAGATGTAAAGATGTGAATATAAACAGCATCACAACAAATGTGCATGTACAGAATTAAAGTGCGTCTTTGTTTATTTATTTATTTTATTTATTTATTTATTCATTGTATAAAAACACACAACAATAATACATACAGTAGAAGAAAATAAATAACAGACATATATAAAATGAAAGGCGGCAGAAGAAGAAAAAAAATCTTATTTTTTCTGCCCCTTATACTCCAATAAACAATTCATACAACCAACTCACTTGATTTCCAAGATAAAGAACAACTAAATTTATTATTTTTAATTTTATATTATATATTTTATACCTTCTGCATCACATACAACATTTAAATTCCAACACATTTAAATGTATTTTAACCGATTAAGCTTAATCAGTCTTTTGAAAGCAGTCATCGAATCAATCACTTTAATGTCTGATTCCAGTTCATTCCATAACCCTATTCCTCGAATTAAGGTCTTCCTCGTGAACTAGTCCTAAAATATGGCTTAACAAAAAGATTCACCCCCTTAAGATTATAACTACTCGTTCTTCTAACAAAACATTTTTGAATATTTGAAGGAAGTGCATTATTTTGTGCTTTATACAAAACCAACAAAATATTATAATCAACTAAATCATAAAACTTCAGCAGTTTCATTTGATAAAACAAAATGCTTGATGGATGATGGAAATTCTTTCTGGTGATGATTCTAATAACTCTCTTCTGTAATATAAAAATAGGCATTGCAATTGATTTACACGCTGTACCCCAGACGTTAACACCATAAATTAAGTGTGGCACAAATAATGTATTGTACAACAAATAAAGTGCCTCATCGTTATTGCTTCCATTAAAGCGCCAGCGTGAACTCTGCGCTCAGATCGTCTGTGACACGCGTTGCGTAAAGGTTTAAGATTGCTGCTGCACAAAGAGCTGTTGTTTGCTCTCGAACAAAGCGGAGCGGAGACGTATTTCTGTTCTCCTCTCGCTGCCGTGCCGGTTTGTCTGCTCACGACTCCGAGTGTGGGTGGTAAAGAATGAGTTGACACAAAGGACACACGCATGGCGACACTCTGCTGGTTGAGAGCTGTAAGGAAGTGTTTGGCTTGTGCGTCTGCTGCATCGCTGCTTTCTTCTCTGTCACATCGTGAGCCGATCAAAGAGATCCAGGCCAGACATGACCAGGCAGGAGGAGTGTGTTCAACCTCATTTGAACATTTCCTTCCACGCTGACACATCACTCCTCCTTCCTCTCCTCTCCCCTTCGGCTGAGTTCTACTTCTGCCGCTCGTTGACTTCCAGGCCTCGCGGTTCATCCTGCATGTCACGACCCCTAGAGCGTGGCGATGGCTTCTCCTGGTCCTCAGAGTCGGAGCTCCCTCCGTCTCTCGTTGTCTTGAGAGAGGTTGTAGACTGCCTGCCTTTAAATATTTAGTGTCCGCGGCGCTGCCGACCTGGGAGGGAGATAAAGAGGGAATCAGGGTGGCAGATATATTGATGAGGCACAGGGAGAACAGAGGACGGCATGGAGGGCGTGGAGAGAGGACGGTTAGGAAAAAACGAGGGATAAAAGGACAAAGGAGACGCTGAACTGCACTCAGATGCTTATTTGATGTCTGGAGGTGTTTTAATGTTCATTAAAACTGTTAATGTTCATTAAAACTGACTGTAATGATACAGGGAGACGAGCTTTAAACTCAGGCAGTCCTCGGGTTACGACGGTCTCGTGGTTACGACGCATCTCCCATTTACTATGAAAAGCCTTATTTCGAGTTACGCCGTTTTATGTCATAAACGTTGTGACGCAGCGGCGCAGCGGCGGAAGAATACAGTATTGTACAGTACGCGGTGCAGAGGCGGAGGAATACTGCACTGTACTGTGAACGCGGTTTTATTTCGTAAACGGAATACGGCGGATGGACCGAGGAGGACGGCGTCAACAGCATCCAGTAGGCCATTAACTCTTTTATCCCTTCATTATGGCTCTAAATGTATGTTTTTTGATAATTATGTAGGGTACTGTGTTAGGATAGGCCAAGTGCTTGGTAATACAGTACTGTACATGTATATGGCGCAGTACGTACGTTCTGACTTACGTCAAAAATTGGTTTACGACGCCGCGTAGGAATGGATCTATGTCATAAGTCGAGGACTACCTGTACTTCTGTTTTTTAAAAGCAGACGGTCTCAGACAGTTGGGGGTGCCCAAACCCTGGTCCTCGAGGGCCACTAAAGGTTTCTCTGCTTTGACGCACCTGATTTAAATGAATGAGCGATTAACAGGCTGACACAGAACTTGAAGACCTGCTGAAGAGCAGGAAAACAACGACAACATGCAGGATAGTGGGCCTCGAGGGCCAGGATTGGACACCACTTGTGGTGGGGTTGGTACGGAGGTTGGGTGACCATTTTACGCTGCGGGGGTGCTTGACTCTGGCAATTCAGGGACGCCTGTGATCCTGACGTTGCCACCCGCTTCGAACGTTATCAGCCATTAAATGGCCGTTAGTTGTTATCATCCCCATATGTAGCGCTCAGACTGCCCCTCCTGTACCTCCTAGTGGGTTTAAAGGTACGTTGTTAGCGATGGTAGCAATGATAGTAGGCTCCATTTTTAGCTTTGTTAGCGCTCATAATAGCTTCACGTGGTTAGGTTTAGAGTAAAGGGTCTGGCGTTAGGTTTAGGCACAAGGGTAAGGGGGTTAAGTTTAGGGTTGGTCCTCTGGGTCAGGTACAAGGTTAGGCTTAGGAAAAGGGTTAAATAAGCTGAAAAAAAGACACTTCCTGGTTTACCCCAGTGAGACGCTGCCTATTATCAGCGATAACAACGACAATAACGTACCATTAAACCTACTAGGAGGTAGGTGGGACAGTTTCACCGCTACATATGGGGATGATAACGACTAATAACGCCCATTTAATGGACTGATAACATCCGAAGCCGCTCCAAGAGAGACAGCCCATGTCACGTCAAGAGGCCTCCCTCCCATTGTTCTTAAAGGTACACACTGCTCGCTCCCTCACTATCCATCCTTTGGTTGAAACAGTCTTATACTGCCATCCAGTGGTCAAAAAAGGAACTACGCACAAAAATTAACCAACATTCCTTCTTAAATTTGACAATAATTACTAATTATTGTCAGATTTCAAACAATATTATCATTTATCGCAATAATTTCTGAGACAATTAATCGGCCAGCAAAATTTGCTATTGTGACAGTTGGAGATGAAGGCTGCCCTGGCAGAGGATCTTAACTTTATTAAGGACGAGCTCCGAGCAGCGAGGGCAGAGGTCGTTAACAGCGTCACGGCCCTCAGAGCAGAAATTGAGCTGGTCAGACTGAGTGAAGGAAGCTGAAGAGCGTGGAGAGAGGACGGTTAGGAAAAAACGAGGGATAAAAGGACAAAGGAGACGCTGAACTGCACTCAGATGCTTATTTGATGTCTGGAGGTGTTTTAATGTTCATTAAAACTGGCTGTAATAACACAGGGAGATGAGCTTTAAACTCAGGTACAGTAGTCCTCGGGTTACGATGGTCTCGTGGTTATGACGCATCTCCCATTTACTATGAAAAGCCTTATTTCGAGTTACGCAGTTTTATACCATAAACGTTGTGATGCTGCGGCGCAGCGGCGGAAGAATACTGTACTATACTGTGAACGCGGTTTTACGTCGTAAACGTCGTAAAGCAGTGGCGCAGTGGCGGAAAATATTGTACTGTACGCGATGCAGCGGCGGAGGAATACTGCACTGCACTGTGAACACGGTTTTACTTCGTAAACGGAATACGGCGGATGGACCGAGGAGGACGGCGTCAACAGCATCCAGTAGGCCATTAACTCTTTTATCCCTTCATTATGGCTCTAAATGTATGTGTTTTTTGATAATTATGTAGGGTACTGTGTTAGGACAGGCCAAGTGCTTGGTAATACAGTACTGTACATGTATATGGTGCAGTATGTACGTATATTCTGACTTACGTCAAAAATCGGTTTACGACGTCACATAGGAATGGATCGATGTCATAAGTCGAGGACTACCTGTACTTCTGTTTTTCAGACGGTCTCAGACAGTCGGGGTACCCTTTGTCGCATCGTCGTTAGGTACTGCTTGTCTTGACGATTCTGTTTAATGTAAGTTTTTGCTGCCATGCCAGCTCTTTAATTTATTATTACATGTATTATTAAAGTATTTATTTTTGTACCTTTCTGAGTCTGAGTCCCTGCCTGCACAATTGGGTTCGTACCTGCCTCCAGAGTAAATCCTGACATGATCATTCACAAGTCGCTAACTGAGCCGGTGCCACGTCAGATGCGAGACTTCGGAAATGAAGCGAGCTTTGAGGAACCAAAAGAGGACCTCAGTTGTTCAGGCTTTAAAATCCTGCAGCCGGGTGGTCGCACAGGCCGTATGTCGTCATTAAATCACATTCTTGAGCTGGCTCATCTTTTCACATGTGTTACGGCTCTGTTACTACCTGGCTTGGTGGAACAAGGTTGAACCAGAAGTGCTTCAAGCCTCCTTACTGCCTCGGCCGGTCCAGAACTCTAACCAAGGCGGACGTGTGGTTTCAGAGCCTGTTCTGGTGGAAGCTCATTGGGTTCTAGGAGGAACGTGGGGGAGCATGCATCTTTTGCTTAGGCTGAAATCACAATCCTGACAAAGGAGCAAGCTGCCAAAGTTCATGCTCAGTAATCCAGGTAAAAAATCCAACAATGTTCAGTCAGGTCATCTGGATGGTTTCTCCTCGGAGGAGTTGACGGGGGAGAGAGCGGGGCCTGGAGGCCATCTTAACACCAGCAAACTGTTTTTTCCACTATGGGGTGTGCTGTTTGTGGGATTCAGTTTGTTCTGTGGCTCATCAGATTGAAGAAGTCCTTTGGATGAAACGTGTCAGCAAAAAAAGAAAACGTCCAGATGACCTGACTGAACATTGTAGGAACAAGGTGGTGCGGATGGGATTACATCCTTAGATGTTCCGCAAGAGTCGATGCAGATTTTAAAAATCAGTATTTAAAAACTGGTCCAAGTTAGTCTGTCTTCATTTCTAAAAAGAATGAATGAAATGAATGAATGAATCATAAACACGTGAGTGGCTGCCAAGGTGGGAACAAAATGTAAAACGTGGGCGGAGGTGGAACAAGAAAATAATGTGCACGACCAAGAATGCAGTTTTGCAGGTCGTACGCACAAAAATAGGCCAAGAGTTTCAAAAACGGTCTGCTCAAAATGCAGCCTCGCGGCTCTCTGGTCACACACACACGCACACACACACACAGAATTCAGAGGCCGCAATGAAACATTTGCATATGTTCTTTAAAACTTTCACTTCACACACTTTTAAGCTTTAATACAGTTGCAGCTCAGGTATCACCTTTGAGGAGTGAGCGGCCACTTCCTGCATCCGTGATAAAATAACTCGGCTGCTGAAACATAATCTACTCGGTGCATGATTCTCCCATGGGAGGCTCTCATCCTCCTGCTTATTCAAATCCATACTTTTATTTTGACCAGTTGCCATTTAGGCCTGCATGCTCTTCCTGTGGTGCGTTCGTGACCTGCCGTTAAACTCAGGTGTTCCTTTAACTGCAGCTTTTCATGCAGGTGTGCTATTTATAGCCCCCCCCCCCCCCCCCACACACACACACACACACACCTGGGTGTTGTTTACACTCTGAGCAAACCTGAAGCCTCTTGTTGAGAAAGAAGAGGCGGTGACCAAACTCACCATGACGGCCGGAAAGGACACGTTTTCTGCAGAATCAGCCAAAACAAATGTTCTTGATTTTTTTTTTATTACAGTTTACTACAAATTAAACTCTCAGGTTTGAATGAAATGATGTTTGCATTGATAAATAACAAAAATAATAGAGTGAGCTTAGTTATATGCACAGAGAAAAAGGTGTTGGGCTTTAAAAAAAAGAAAGAAAACTACTATGAACTACTACTGAAGCCATAGGAGGAAAAAAAACCTTCTAAACAATAAAAACACACATTTGCGTCTCAAGATCAAATGCGCGTGTCATGATCCCAAAGGATGCTGGGTAATAATGCTAATGATGCTATAATGAGATGCACATGCCCTCTGTGATTAAGGAACATGTTTCTTTTCAAAATATAATTTTCTCCCAACACACACCCTCGGTTAGATGGTCCTAAAGTGAAAACTGTTTGATGCACAAAAACACAAAATGTTCACAACTCCAAATTTCAGTCTTGACTGTAAACATGTGAGATGATTTAATCATTTAAAAAAAGAAGAAAAGGAGCATAAAGTCCTCTCATTATCACTGCTCAAAAACATACATTTGCAAGGTAAAATTGTACTCGTTGAATTAAAGATTTCATTTTATTTTATTTTTTATCTCTGTCGCAAGCTTCTTGCTCTTTACCCTGCATTTGTCTTTTTTCTTCTCTCCATGGATCATATTAAAATCATCTTAAGATAAATTTACAAAAGAGAAAACTTGAATCAAATCAGAAAGAGTTAAGATACTCTGAAATGGGATTATACATAACAGTCAACATCTTACCGGTTGTAGATAGCTATTTGAACGTCAAATTTATTTATAAAGTACATATAAAACAGCAGGTGTTACCAAAGTTCTTAACAATAAGATCAAGGCAGTAAATAAATATATAATAATAACAAGACTGTAATTAAAAACATCAAAATTGAAACATAATAACAAAAAATAATGAGAAACAATAAAATACTAAATAAAATCATACTGTGTTAAACGTCAGTGAAAATAGGTGTGTTTTTAGGAGAGATTTAAAAACAGGAAGGGACGTGGCTTGTCTAATGTTGTGTGTGTGTGTGTGTGTGTGTGTGT
>JBBPBX010022604.1:24411-41259 GCA_038048925.1 Garcialebias charrua
CAGATTGTTCCAAAGTTTAGGGCCAATGGCTGAAAAAGCCTGATCTCTTCTGAGCTTCAGCCTAAGGCAGGAGGTCTGATGATCTCAGCTTCCATAAGGTTGAAGTGGCTCAGAGAGGTTTGAGGGTGTAAGGCCCCTAATCCCTAGTGAAGGGAGGACAAAACTGGTGAAATATGTTCAAGCCTACAAGTTCCTGTTGAGAGCCGAGCTGCAGCATTTTTGATGAGCTGGAGACGTGAAAGGGACACGTGACTGACCCCATCATAAAGCGCGTTACAGTAGTCTAGCTAGACTACAGTCTTTTACAGTTTTCTGATCGTTGAAACTTAAAAAGTTTAAAGAATTGTGCATGAACTACGTATTTGGTTTTAAGGGAGATAAATCTGACAATCATCAGCATAGCAATGAAACAAAATACCATATTTCCTCTGGATAGACCCTAAGGGGAACAGATACAATGAAAACAGAAGGGATCCAAGAATAGAACCTTGCGGGACCCTGCAGGAAAGAGGCACTGAAGCAGATACGGTAAACTGTTAACAACATTAACACAAAAACTCCTGTCCCTCAGATAAGAACCATTCTGCTGCACCAGTAATCCCAACCCAGTGTTCAGAACAGATGATCCACTTCCTAATAAAATATTTAATATTGTTTTCTAAATACAGTAGCTAATTTGTTTTAAATGCATTAACAATTCTGTATTAAACATTATTTATACATTAAAGCAATGTCATTATAAAGACAGCTTCTCCAACTCAACTTTAACTGCCAAAAACCAACTTTGTATTTACAAACTTTTATTACGTGCAGTTAATTTACTGGCAGTGTTCGATGGCGGACGACGTGACGCTCTGATTTCTAAGTTTAGATCATAATGTGTGTTTTTGACTTCACGACGGCAGCAGAACAAGTCCACGCGGGTCCGCTCGAGAAGCAACACCACGGACTGATGTCAATAATCCGACCACACACTGACTCACTCATCAGTCACTCTAAATCCCTTAATCACTGTTATTTCACACTTTTATGCCATGTCATCGTTACACAAAGCAACAACGACGAAAAACAGAAAATTTAAAAAAAGCAGCTGAAATTAAACATTTCTTAAAACAGTTATTTAATTTCCAAATCATTTTGAAACAAAAAGAGACAAGATGTTTTAAATATTTGAAGAACTGTTTGGCTGATTTTGAAGATGGGATTCATAGTTTGGCCCCATAAATTCATAAAACCCACTCTTTAAGTGCTCTCAGCTTTACTCAGCATTTTTCACTGGATTTATTTAATATTTGTTTAATTTTTGTATCTCTAGTTTGCATGATTGGCAACAACAACAATCTGCTGAACAAACACTGATTTGGGTTCAACACTTTATTTTAGGTGCATGAAAATAATTAGCAACCGCTGCTGGAAATGATGTTTGCACATGAGTGTGTTTCTTTGTCTATACAGCGTTAGCAAAATATTTCATAATATACTAGATAGATTTTGTTGAAACTCTGAACATTGAGTGTACATTAGGGATGCACAATATCGGCACAGTATCGGCCAATATTAGCGATAAAGTTAAATATCGGACATCGGCCATTCCATCAAAAATAATTCACCTATATAAAAGGCGCTGTTTAAAAAAAAAATTCTATATTTATATAGTGTTACAGCACTTTGAGCCCCATTTTTTGCATCTACATTTGGTAGCAGGCCAAATTGACAACGACCATGCAGAATAACAGGTCTCTCTTGTAAATGACTCCTCAAGGCTCAGTGGGAACTACAGGTAACCTGTATAAATAAAGGTTGAATGAAAAAGAATAATGCAGTATTTTAATTCCACAGCAGAGAAAGCTATGTAGTCTCTGTAAATAAGTCTTGGAAAAAATATATCATATTGATATTGGTTATCGGCCAAATAAGTTTTAACATATCGGCATATCATAACAGATCGGTCATAAATCCAATATCGTGCATTCCTAGTGTACATCCAAACATTCCAAAAACATGCATGTTAGGCTTATTGGTAACTAAATTGACCCTGGGTGTGAGTGAGACAGGTCCCTCTTGTAAATGAATCCCCGTGGCTCAACGAGGCTAGCCTGTATAAATAATGGTTGAATGAATGAATGAACATCAACAGCTCATTAAATTTTGGAGTCAACTTGATTCAAAATGGCCTAAAATGGCTCTAAAGGCTGGTTTATACTCCATGAGAAGTGATCAAGTTGTGTTTCGCTGATGTGGTTGCATCTTTTTTTTTCTTTTTCTCTCCCCTCCCAAAACCTTAATTTGTGCACAACCTTGTCAGAATATTGTTTTGCAGGGATATGTGTTAAATCTGAAAAAGTTAAGTCAGGTCATCTGGACGGCTTCTTCTCGATTGAAACATTTTGTCTTTCATCTGAAGTCTTCTTCAGTCTGAGGCCATGCCACAAACTCTGTCCTGTCCACCTTATTCCTGGAGGCTCTACTGTATGATTTCAAGTCAATGGCGGTCACAGATATATAATATTTGTTCATCTTCAGTTTTATGATTTTTTTCTGTAATTAACCCAAGCTCAGTGATGGAGGACTTTAAAGGAGAAATCAAATCAAATCTCAAAAAATCTATATAACAAGAATGTCATTTAGTAAACAACACACATAAACATACTTTGCATGCTTTTTTCAAGTCAGTAGCTTAAAGAAATAGTTTTTTACGTTTTTCCTGCTAAATTCCGAAGTGAATTAATTTCTGGAGGTCAGGAAGGAAATGACGCATATTTGTCCTCCGCGCTACTTTCTAAATAACACTGAAGCTACAAACCCATCATTACTGTCCTCCTGTCTGGAAGCAGAAGACTTTTTTTGAATCCGAAGAAATGCAGGAACACCTAGTGTGGGTAATGGATTTACAACCATATCAGTTTGAACCTGAACCGACAGCTGGATCTCAGAATTCTGACGAGTCCAATGACAGAGTTGGCTACGTGGAATGGTAAGAATTGATTCCCCCCCATATCACTTTAGTTTGTCAAAATAGTTTGGTGATTTAGTGCATTAATGCGTTAGCCACCGCATGCTAGCGCCGCATGCTAACATTAGCAGCTTCACATTGTCCATGTCAAGGCCCAGGGGTTCTGTGTTTATCTGTGACCCATGACATCAAACTGAAGGTTAAGTCTCAAAGTTTTTAGTAGAAAAATAGCCTAATTAGAATAACCTACAAATGTATTCAGCTTATTTTAGAACGTAAATAACACCAAGCGCGCACCCGTAGACAGCATTTCCGCTGTTCAGCGCGAGCTGACTTTCATTAAAATTTAACTACAGAAACGCCTAAAAAAAATTTGTTAGCTGACTTTTTTTAAGAGTGTGTCTAAGTTCAATTTTGGTTAATAAATGATTACAAAATAAATCAGCTTATTTTAGAACGTAAATAACACCAAGCGCGCACCCGTAGACAGCATTTCCGCTGTTCAGCGTGAGCTGACTTTCATTTAAATTTAACTACAGAAACGCCTAAAAAAAAATTGTTAGCTGACTTTTTTTAAGAGTGAATAAATGATTACAAATCAGCTTATTTTAGCACGTAAATAACACCAAGCGCTCACCCGTACATATCTCTGGAACTGCTCATTTTAGGAGGATCTAAGTATCAAATTGTTTTTTTTTTTTTTACAAATCAGCAATGTAAAAAAGGTGTTGAGGTAATTATGACCAAATGTAACTTAATTGTCAGTTTGATGTGATGAAATGTTTTTTGTTTACAATATAAATGAAGCTACACAATACTGTATGAGGGACAACCGTGGCCCGACCTACGTCATACCTGGGAGCGAGAGCAGGCGGGGGGAGAGGTGTCAAAAACACCGGATGAGATTTTTTTTTTCACTCTGCAAATGCTAAATTTGAGTTAGGATGAAATTTTTGACTTCTGAAAATTTCTCAACAAGCTAATTTTATACCCTGATGCATGCTCAATAATCCAGGTAGAAAAATCCAAAAAAGCTAAGTCTGGTCCTCTGGACATTCAAAAAACAAAACAAAGCAAAAAAACTGTAGAAACGTTTCGTCTTTCGTCCGAAAGACTTCCTCAGTCTGAGAAGCTGTGTTCAGCTCAGTCTTATAAATAGCACCCTCCCACAGTGGATCAACCAGTTTTAGGGGCGGCTGCCACTAGAGGGCGCTAGGGGCGCCGCCCACCTGGAACCTCTACAGCTCTTCACCATTTGAAGATTTCATTTTTTTTTTATAAAAATGAAATAATAAAATAAAAATATTTCGAAATGTATGCATATATGTTTTTAGTTGTGTAGGATAAATAGTTTATGAGTAATGATGAGTTATATTGTTTGTTTCAAAAAACGTTTTCTGATTCGTGACGTACTTCCTGTTTTGGGGCGCTCTTATCTGATCCATTGACTCTAAAGCCCGAGATACACTCATGCGTCCTCAGGTACGCCACTCTACGCGCGCATTTTGTGCGCATGTGTTTTGCTGATATGCTTCAGCATATGTCAGAAACTCGTTCTCCTTGCAGCTGCACACGGAGGGGACCAGGGTTGCCAGATAAGAAATAATGAATCATCTAGTACTGTTGCTTATTTTTTATTTTTTTTACCCAAACTGTCATATTTGCTGCGTGAGGGTCTGATAAGATTAATAGTGTGTTGAGTTTAGTGAACATTTGCACTGAAAAGGGGTAAAAAAAAATAAAAAATTAAATAAAATTCATGTTTATCTGGCAACCCTGGAGGGGACTCGCTGATTGGTTACTTGCTGACACGCCTACTGAAATGATTGACAGCCAGCTCATGTAGCGCCTTGAAGACCGCGGCGGTGTTTATGCGGTGTTTCTACTATATATGTTGTAAAAAGTTCTCTCAGAAATAAAAATAATAACAGGGAGCGCTTTTCCTGCAGCACACAGCCCACCAGGGATATTTAAAACATCGCCGCACCCAGGTAGGACCTGAATTCATTCATTTCAATCATCGAGTGAACGGAGGAAGAAGCGGTTACTTGACTTTAGGCAAAAAAACAAAAGAAAAGGCCCGATCAGCGATAAAGAAGGGGAATTTATTTCATTTGTGTAACATACAAAACAGTCCGGCGCCGGGAAGTTTATGGTCAGACACCGCGTATCGCGCACGCGTATCGCGCACGCGTAGTAAAAAAAAAGCTTTGCGCGTACATGCCCTGAGGGGCTACGTGGGGCTACGCTGCGTACGGGGCGTACGTACGCTGCGTATTGGCGTATCGTGAGGACGCTCGAGTGTATCTCGCCCTTAATTATGACTGGCGCATGCGTACTGATGCCGCCACCTTACAAAACAATGGGATAACGTTGGGCGCAGATTTCACCGCCCTTAGGACGTCTAATGGTACGTCCAGACCAAACGCTTTTTGAACGGCCAAAAAGCGCGAAACGCCTCAAGCTGGACGCACGGGACCCAGTGGTGTTTAGACCGGAACGTGAAGCAGCGGCGGCGGTGGCGGCGTGGGGGGGAGGAGTTAGCAGAGCTTAACTTGCTAAACGTGAAAAGTTCACAATTCAAAACTTACCCGATATCCCGACTTCCTCACAGGCACTCCGCCAGGCAAGGTCCTTTTTATTTCTCACCATACTTTAACACGACTTTGCGGGTTATTTCCGTGTCTCACAAACAATACGTCACACAGTTGCGCAACACCCGTCCCCTCGTTACCGCGTCACATAGCTGACTCCCCTCTCTCTCTTCCCCGACTCTCCCTGATTGGTTGACAGACGCGTTGAACGGCAAAATCTTCAACATTTTCAAGGCGTGCAGTGGAGGCTGCCGCGGGCTCACGTGCATGGAAAACGCTCAAATGCCACTTCCAAAACGCTCAACACGCACGTGACGCGACGCCCGACGCCTAGAGGCGCCTGGAGGCGCGTCCCCCATTGACTTTGCATGTAAACTGGACGCTCCTGCAGCTCAAAACGCGTTCGGTCTGGACGTACCATAACGTGAGCTCTGCCTATACCAATCGCGTGTTTCCGGTGTTTATTTATTTATTTATTTTTTTGGTCTGGAAAATTTGCCGTGTCAGTGACTCAAGCAGGCATGCTCAGGTAAGTTTTAAAGCCCTTTATCTAATGTCTGTTTGCATTTCTGGCTGATATGCCTCTCAATTTATGGCTGTTTGTGAAAAAAGCTTCCAGCTGACTGTTAATATAAACGTGGCAACTGGTTAGTTTGTTAGCTAACATGCTAATGCTAGCCTAATGCTGATATTATATTACCATTCCTGACTGATATCCTCTCCACTTTTTGGTGGCTCTGAGTCTGTTTGTGATAAAAGCCTTCAGCTGACTGTTTCTAAAAGTGGCAACTGGTGAGTGAGTTTGTTTTGTTCTTTGTTTGTTTGTGGAGTTAGGTTGCCAGTGCAGGTTATTATTGTACAGTATGGACTCTGATGGGATGGCTACATTTATTTAAATTTGCTTATAAAAATGATCAAATATTAATAATTTTATATACCTGTACTAAATAAATGTCACTGGTGGTGTTATACTCTTAACACTGTATTGATCTGGAGAATGAAAACAAAGCCCCTTGCAAGTAACTCCTATAGATGTTGTGGACCAGCTGGTTTTAGATGTTGTGGACCAGCTGGTTTTAGATGTTGTGGACCAGCTGGTTTTAGATGTTGTGGACCAGCTGGTTTTAGATGTTGTGGGTGGACCAGCTGGTTCTGGATTTTTGGGTTTCTCCTCTATGGTTTCTGGTCTTAGAACTTTTGAAATTCTTTAGATTTCTCAGGGTTGTGCAGGTGGTAAGAGGAGAGACAGACTCCTCCTCCTCACCTGTCTCTCCTCTTACCACCTGCACAACCTCCAACGACCGCCACCGGTGCTGTTGACAAACGGTGTCAGCAGAAATTGTGCTACTGTTAGTAGAAGACCACGAGGAGGGAAACGTGTCAGGAGACAGAGGAGAAGAGGAAAGTGAAGAATGTAGGACTGAGGGTTGCAACTCTAAATGTGGGGACAATGACAGGCAAAGGTAGAGAGCTGGCTGACATGATGCAGAGAAGGAAGGTAGATGTTTTATGTGTCCAAGAGACCAAGTGGAAGGGCAGCAAGGCCCGCAGCATTGGAGCAGGGTTCAAACTTTTCTGGTTCCAGTTCTAATAGAAGAGTTCACAGTTTCTGGTTCCAGTTCTAATTGTATTACTAAAATAATGATAACAGAATATGATAGAAGTTGTCCAAAAATTGAAAAGTGGAAGCAGAACACTCCCATTCTCTTTTCACACTGATGCCTCAAACAAGGTGAAGATGAACCATGTTTTATTAATGATAGTTTTATACAAATGGATACACCTGATATATACAAATAAAAACATGATCAAACTTTTACTTTACTTTACTACAAACATAATTATGCATACTTCTACACATGTTTAAAAAAATTCAACAGTTTATGCCCCCCCCCCATAAAATAAATGACCAGCCGCCACTGACCAGTTGGCTGATGACAGCCGAAACCAGCTGCTCACATGATCAAGGAGGACCATCAGCCTGACGATGGATCGTTAACACCCTGATGGTTGTTTGCTATTCACAGAGGGCTGAGTGATACTAGCAATAACAGCATTGTAAGTGGGGGACAGTTGAACCCGGAGGCCTCCACCTCTGTTTAATGATGGACGGTTTCTTTTCACAAAGATGGCCTCCTTTACTCCTCTCTCAAACCATCGTTCCTCTCTATCAAGGATGTGAACATCTTCATCCCTGAAAGAGTGACCGCTGGCCTGGAGATGAGTGTAGACTGCAGAGTCCTGACCTGATGATGTTGATCTTCTGTGCTGGGCCATCCTTTTGGCCAGTGGCTGTTTAGTTTCCCCGATGTAAGACTGATCACAGCCCTCCTGACACTGAACAGCATACACAATATTACTCTGTTTGTGCCGGGGGACTGGATCTTTGGGATGAACCAGTCTTTGCCGTAATGTATTTTGGGGTTTAAAAGCCACTGGGACGTTGTGTTTAGAAAATAAACGTCTCAATGTCTCTGAAACTCCCGCAACATACGGAATGACCACTGGTCTGGGTTCCTTCTTTTCACCTGATGGCTGGCTGGAGTCCTGTTTGGGTTTCTTCTCTGCTTTCAGGAAGGCCCAGTTAGGATATCCACATTTCTCTAGAGCCTGTTTTGTGTGTGATTTCTCCTTCTGTCTGGCTGCTGAGTTAGTGGGGACGCTGTCTGCTCTGTGATACAGAGTCCTGATGACTCCTAACTTGTGCTCCAGAGGGTGATAGATAGATAGAGAGAGATAGAGATTTATTTATTAACATTGCACCGAAATACAACGTGATTATGTAGCACAGTCGTCCGGAAGAGGGAAGAGTATGCAAGCTGCAGCATTTCCAAACACATTACATGTTCTTCTGCGCGGCCGCGCTCATCCGTCTCCGGATGAAGGTCAAACAGATATGGAAAAAGGAAAAACACAATAGGTATCATTTGTGATATTCAAAAAAAGAATCTATCAAAGATTGCCTTAAGACACTCTATGATAAAGTCCCAAAAACTCTATCAGCGATAAGCACAACCAGACAAGACATTGTTGCAGATTTATGACGGCAGGCAGGGAGGAACAGTCTGTGTGTATCAGCTCCAGATAAGAACAGTTCGCAGGTCTCACAGCTCGGCTCCAACCGAGAACGCACACAACACAGAGGCCTCTGGGGGGGAGGCGGGGGGGAGGGCAGCGGGTCCCTTCAGCTCCCAGCTCAGGAGAAGATTTGTAGACAGCCTTCAGTCCAAGGCCAGAGGCCAGATTAGATTAGTTTAGTTGCTTTATTTTTCAGTCAGGCCACAGTGTTCTTTTTACTGCAGTCTTTAAGTCCAGGTGCTGTTTCTGGGTCCAAATCGCCGAATCGAAAGAGGTTCCAAGCTAAAAAGATCCTTCCGTATGTGCCCTGTTTTAATTCGGACGGCTGTAAACGAGTCCCACACACCGCAGGTCTGCGGCAGCCACCGCTTCTCCCACCGTGTGGTCCAGCCCGTACAACAGCTGGGAAGGTCATTCATAGCCTGGATCAAAGCATTTTCGCTGAGCGGAAGTCTCGCAAGCACGCCGATCGCTGCGGTCCTCCTCAGCCCTTCAGTGGCAGACAGCCACCAGTATCCCAATAAACCACAGAGATTCCACGTCCCCGACAGAGAGAGCGGACAGTTACATTAGCCTGCTCATCGAGTCCATAATGTAGCTCACCGCATGCGTGTCGGTAGGGCGCCCTGGCTCTCCCTGGCCAGTGCGCTTCGCGGAAATTTTTGTTATCGATAGTATCGATAGATGAAATAGCCCAGAAAACAGTCCACGCACATAAATCCATCCCAAATTGGTTCGAGCGAGCGCTGAAGAGTAACAGACGAGACAAATGCAGAAGCAGGGGGGGGGGGAACCAGGGAGGTTTAGGAGCAAAAGGAGATGCGACCAGCCTTGCAGAGAAGCGGAAGTAGAATGGGAGTCAAACTGTAAATACTGGTCTGTGTGGGTGGGTTTGCGGTACACCTCAGTTTGCAAATGTCCTCTATCAGAAAAGGTCTCAGTTTCTGATAGAGGAAATTTGCAAACTGATGTGTAGACTAAAGGCGGACGCCCACGGGGCATGTCCGTGCAAAGATCAATTTTGCGTGTTTGTACTCAGTGTCGGACAATAAACAGACTACTTTGTACGTGACACCAACGTATGAAATTCCCCTTCTTCATTCCTGGTTTGGTTTAATGGTAAATGGTAAATGGTAAATGGAGCTTATTTATATAGCGCTTTCCAGCCCCCTGTGAGGAGCCCCAAAGCGCTTTACAATACCAGCCATCCACCCATTCATTCAGACATTCATACACCGGTAGTGGTAGCCTGCCTTGCAAGGCGCCATCCAGACCTACCGGGAGCAACTCGGGGTTAAGTGTCTTGCCCAGGGACACAACGACACATGGTGGGCGGACGCGGGATTCAAACCTCCAACCTTCCGATCGGGGGTCGACTGCCATTACCACTGTGCCACGGTCGCCTTTTTTAATGGCCTTTTCTTTTGTTTTGTTTTTATTTGCCAAAAGGCAAGCGATCTCTTCTTCCTCCTCCGTTGACACCACGACTGAAATTGTGAGAAATGAAGGAATTTGTCACGAGATAATTAAAATCGGATCCAGCGTGTCTGCGGGAGGGTCTGGAGATTTCCTGGTGGACTGGCCTGGTGTGTGGGCTGCAGGACCAGCACTCCCTGTTTAAAAAAAAAAAAAAACATTTTTAGAACTTTTCATTAACAACATATGAACACAGAACACTGCTGCTGCCAGCTCTCGCTTTCTGGTTTTTCTTTTTGGCGACCTGTCAATCAATCCAGTAAGCGTGTCAGCAAGTGACCATTCGGTGACCTCAATTAGTCCCGAAGGTAAACGCCCCTAGCCTTCAGAGCTGGCTGCAGCCCGTCAGAGTGTACGCTTGAGTATGAAGTCTCAACTGTCTATGGACAGTATGCCCAAGTCTGTGGGAGCCTTAATGGTACGTCCACACCTAATAGCGTTTCAACTTCAGGAGCGGCCAGTTTACATGAAAAGTCAATGGGGGACGCGCCTCCAGGCGCGTCTTGGCGTCGGGCGTCACGTCACGTGCGTGTTGAGCGTGCTGGAAAGCGTTTTCCGTGCACGTGAACCCGCGTCAGCCTCCAAAGCACGCCTTGAACATGTTGAAGATTTCGCCGTTCAAACGTTCAAACGCCGTTCAACTCTCCCTGATTGGTTGATCAGGGAGAGTCGGGGGGAGAAGAGAGGGGGAGAGTCCCTATGTGACGCGGAAACGAGGGGACGGGTATTGCGCAACTATGTGACGTATTGTTTGTGGGACACAGAAAAAACCCGCGAAGTCGTGAACTATGGAAGAGAAACTCATTGTAGCTGTGTGTTCGCGACAAGTCCTTCACGACCAGTCAAGTCTGCTCTACAGAGACAGAGATAAAAAGCTCCTTGCCTGGCGGAGTGCAGTGAGGAACTCGGTATACCGGTAAGCTCCTCCCACACCCCCCGCCGCCACACCGCCGCAGTTTCGCGTTCTGGTCTGGACACCACTGTGGGTCCAGTGCGTCCACTTGCGTGCGTGCCGAGCTTTTTGGAAGTTGAAACGCTGCTAGGTGTGGACGTACCATTAGTGTCCTGATGGCCGCTTGCTATTCACAGAACCACCCTGAGGCAAACTTGGCCAAAGTGGTTCAAAATGTCCTGAAGCATCCATCCATCCATCCATCCATCTATCCATTATCTTTACCAGCTTCTTCGTTTTCAGGTCACTGGGGTCACTGGTGCCCATATCCAGCAGTCACTGTGCGAGAGACACCTGGACAGGTCTCCAGTCCATCACAGGGACGCACAGAGACAAATGAGACAACCAGTCACTCCCTCTCTCTCTCTAGCCTGAGACAATTTAAAGTTACCAATCAGTCTAACGTGCATGTTTTTTGGTCTGTGGGAGGAAACCGGAGTGCCCGGAGCAAACCCACGCATGCACAGAGAGAACATGCAAACTCCGCCCAGAAAGGCACTGAGCCGGGATTTATTTTTTCATTCAACCTTTATTTATGCAGGGATTTGAACCAGCGACCTTCTCGCTGAGGGGCAACGGCTCTACCAACTGCGTCACTGTGCTGCCCCCAATAAAAACAATGAAACAAAAAAACTGACAAACAAGAAAAGACACGTGAACAGAATACTGTAAACTGAATTCATGCAGAAGTATTTTAAAGGTATTGTGACATGATGTTGGAACTATGCATAAAGTGGCACAACATATACCGTATTCTCCGGCTATAAGTCGCACCTTTTTGCTTACATTTCTAAGCCCTGCGACTTATAGGCCGGTGCGATTTATACGTGGATTTTTTGTTTTTTTTCACTTTGGTCAAAAAATGGTCACTTAATTTAACGGTTTTTAATCGTCAAAGTGCATTTATCAAGAAAAAAACTGAGACACACTTTTACTGTAATGTCAGCTAACAAAAATATATTTTTTATGTGTTTATCTTTAAAGATCAAAGAGATGCAGGTCTTGTTTGCTGCACTGCAGGTCTGTTGTTGCTGCGCGTGCTCGTTTTGTGCCGTGAGATGCGACTTATACGTGGATTTTTCCACTTCATTGGACATAATTGGACTGGTGCGACTTATACTCCGGTGCGACTTATAGGCCGGAGAATACGGTATATGTTGTATCATTCAGCTATGTTCGTTTTTACAAGCAAAATGATAAATCCATGAACATTTGTTTCAAAGTGATTTTAAACTTGGCGCCGTGTTTCGTCATGGGAAATCCGGGTACTTCCGCATGCGACGTCCTGTGACGTAGGGACAAGAAGCTCAGTCTGCGGCTGCTATTCCAGTGTTGCCAGGTGTACGATAATTATCGTATTTGCACGACAATTTTGCCCTCTGTACGATCAATAATCCCGAAAAAGTCCAAAAATACGATAATTTGACAGTTCCTTGAATGTGTAGTTGTAATCGGTTGTCATCAGCCAGTTGCAACTGTCTGTCTGAGGTTTTTTTTTGTGAACCCTGAAGGCATCTTGAAATTCCAGCCAATCGTGCTTTTCTAAATGTGACCTACGCTACGAGTGACGTGCATGATTAGAACGCAGTTTCATTGTCTTCAAGATCACAATTTTTTTTGTGTAACTTGAAAAATGCCGGTACGTTGTGTCACATTTGGGTGTTCTAATGTCATCAGTGAACAAGTGAGCCTTTTCACTTTCCCAAAAGATGAAAAACTTTGTCAAGAATGGACAATGGAGGAGTCCCCCTCGCTCCCTGAACGGTAAGGCTCAAATAAATACGGCTGCAGACATTATAACCAGCTGTTTCTTGTTCATCACTCGAACTAACTTCGGCTTCCCAAACTGAAGACAAATCGCTCAAATCTTCACTTAAATTGCTTAATTCCTCGGTTTCTATATTCTCTGCTATTTGTTATTTACAATGTGTGTTCAATACATTGCGTCATAAAAATGCGTCGGCGTTTGAACCCTCCTTTCTCCACCCGCACTGCAGTTACGTCATTAAAACTATTTCATTAAAAAATACTTTTGTATAATTTTTTGTATAATTTGTATAATTTGTATAATTTTTGTATAATTTGAAGCATCTGTGTACAAAAAAATCAAAGCTGAGTAGCTCCTCTTTCTAAAGATGTCTGTTTTAGCATATTGTCACAATACCTTTAAATAAAACTGGCCCGCCTGTGGCGAGTGATCATGTTTCAAAACAGCATTGTTGTCTGTTTGATCATGACAAGATTTAAACATCTGTGCGGCGTCACATCTGGCTGTGTTTGATTTGACCGCAGGCGTGTCGTTCTGATAAGACCACGGAGACATTAGTGTCTGAAGAGACACGTCTCTGAGGACGAGAACCGAAGCGGAGTGTTTGCATCATTTCCTGTCTGAGCCCACGCTCACGAGCACACGTTTGTTTACGGAACAGGACACTAGTCAAGTCATCTTTACAGTATTTTATTTATTTATTTATTTATTTATTTATTTATTTTATTTATTTATTTATTTAAGCACTAGTTGCATAAAAGCACTTTTTAGATTAGAATAGTTTCAGTCGCGCCTCGTGAGACCGGCTTTTAATTAGGCAAAGTCAGCGTACGGCATGCCGATAACACCAGTGGGTGGATACGGCCCCGGGGCCCTCGGCTCAGAGGGGGCCCTAAATGCACCATGGGTAAAATAAATAAATAAATAAATAAAAGCTGTTTTAAAATGCCATCTTTTAAATTAATGAGATTAACTAAATTCTTCATGGCTCATCTAACATGTCTGATTAAGTCTGTTTCTTTCAAGTGAGGGAGTTCAATGAGCCGGATTTTTATTAAAAGTCATTTAGATTTAAACTTCAACTTCCATCGAAGAAAAAGAAAACATCTGATCGAGACGAAATGAACGTCGCATTCTTGTTTGTGTCCATTCAAAAAATATTTTTACTTTGTAAAACTGTGCATAATTTAGTTAGAATGGCAAATAGCTCTCTGACAAAAGATATGGTTCTATTGCATCATGGGAAATGTAGGATTTTACTAGCTTGGCTGCATATGGCATATAGAAGCACTATTTCTCATTTATGTGCTGCAGGTTTTTAAATTTCATGTGCTGAGGGATCTTTTATCAACATTTTGCATTCAGATTTGGACACAGTTGTGCAAAAGTTTTAATCCACCCTTAATGTATTTCTTCTTTGCTTCAATGAGCCAGACTTTCTTGTATTCTCTATCGCCCTCTGCAAAAAATGTAAAATTTGAGCCATAATGTTTATGCCTGTATATATGTGTGTGTGTGTGTAAGCAACAGTCTGTTAGCAAAATATCTCATGAACTCCCAGGCAGTGGCGGAGCTAGACTTTTATTGCTGGGGGGGGCGCAATAGGGGACGAGGGGGGGCCAAGGCTATCGGTAAGGGGTAGGGCTGAAAGATTAATCGCATTTGTGATAATCTCACAATATGTTAAAATGCGATTCTCGAACAGCGCAGGCTGCGATTTGACTGGTCACGTGACTTGCGAGTGAGCCGAGCGGAGCAACCGAGCAGGCAGGGAGGGGGAGAAGTCAATACTGCACGCTCCAACACAGTTGCTTCAGGCTCGACAGATGTCATAAAAGTTAAAATTTCGGGTAAGTTAGCCCATGTAAACGTGTATCTGAGGCTGAAACACAGAGACAGCGGGAGATAAACAGAGAGCGATCTGGTCATGTGACCGGGCCTGTTTTTGATGGTGCCCTGTTAGCAGCTAGCTCAGCAAGCTAACGTTCTGCGTGAATAAGTGCATTCATTATCTGATTAAAAAAACTGTTTTGTCATTAGTGATATGAATTAATACAGAACCAGTAAAACACACGTTTCGCGCAAGCAGATAAAAAAAAAACTAGTGGTGTTTAATGATCGTTAGCTTAGCTTTAGCATAGCTATTTAGATGAGGTGATGCAATTTCTCATTATTACCAAACCTGGTCGTGATGTCACGACTATTATACTATCCGTTTTATTGTCCGTTTTAAATAAAAATGTTAATTATTTTGTTCAGTAATGTGAAGCTATTTAGTCATCACGTTTTGCATCCACTTAACATTGACAAACTGGGAAAAGCTAAAACCTGTACATTGTTTTTAACTAACAAAGTGAGAATATATTTCTGGTCCTCAATTTTTGCACGTGTGTGAGTGAAAGTGGAAGATGTGAATGTGTGTATTTATTTTATTTTATATTACAGGACATGCACTAAAGGATGACAGAGTGTCAAGAGCAATTCTCGCATAGTTGGAAGAAGAAGGCAGCAATGACTGAAGAGGGAGCTCAAACTCATCACTGAATGCCCAACAAGATGGTGATCAAAGAAATGATATCCAGGGTGCTATCCACGTTATTCCTACGCCCCATGACGCTTTGCGCGAAATGTGCACACGACTTCCGGTTGACCGGAAACACCGTTTGTTTACATGCGAGTAATACAGTTGAAGACAGTCCAAACTTTGTTGTTTTAGTTCATTAAAAATGTGGGAACACCACTCGTTTTGTTAAAAGAGGAGGGACAAATAAAAAGAAATTACAGATGTTACCTGATCGCGCAGACATAATTTAAAAATACATAAATAGCGAACGCGTTTGCTCCGGCCTCTCGGCTAAGGTTTGTTAGCAGCTATCTCGGCTAAAAATACCGGTCGCGTCTGAGATCTATCGTTTTAAGACAGTAAATCTTCCAAAACTCTCATTAATAAACCCTCCCCGAATAAAAAGATGTTACCTGATCGCGCAGACATAATTTAAAAATACATAAATAGCAACGCGTTTGCTCCTGTCTCTCGGCTAACGTTTGTTAGCAGCTATCTCGGCTAAAAGTCACGGTGTTCTGTAACACCGGTCGCGCCTGACATATATCATTTTAAGACAGTAAATCATCCAAAACTCTCATTAATAAACCCTCCCTGAATAAAAAGAAATTACAGATGTTACCTGATCGCGCAGACACAGCCATAGAGTAGGATGCAGGAACACTCTTTCTTTGTTTTGGGTCCGTGTTGAAAACACTGTTGTTTTAGCCAAAGATTTAGCTTGGTCCGGTTGTTGGTGCAGCCGCGAACAGCACAGCAGGTACCTGAACCCCGGTAGGACATTTCAGTAAACGTTCCGTTTAAACAAAAGCTGTGTTTGCTCCGATAAAATGAATGAAAATAACTTTCAAAAACACCCGCGATCCATACTCCGCCTATGGAATACAGGCACTTCCGGTGTCGGACAGGAAGTACAATGCACATTCGTTTCTACAGTGACACCCCCAAGAATAAGGTGGATAGCAGCTCAAAGCCATTTCTCAGGTGCTGTCAGGTGACCGCTAAGCACGCTCCCTTATCCTAACCTGGCAGGATTTTGAGGTGTTGGAGTCTGTTCACAAGGCTCTGCATCCTGCTGTTACTGACTGACTATAATGTTTACATTATTGTTCCAAGAGTTTTTTTTTTTTACATCTAAAAGATTTAATAAGAACAGATACTAGTTTATTTTGTGTTCACTGAGTGGGATTTGTTGACGCTATGAAATTTTGAAACAACATATTTTTCCCTTAAAATGATACATTCTCTCAGTTTAAACTTTTGATCTGTGATCTAAATATTTTTAAGTTTAGAAATCAAGTCTTTTTCTAAACAGCTTTAGTGTTTGACTTTGTCCACACTCATAAAACACACAATGAAGTATAAAAAAAAAAAAAAGAAAAAAATGAAGAAAAACATTTTTCTCAGGGGGCCAATCAGATGGCCGGCGGGGGGCACTGGCCCCCCGGCCCCCCCTCTAGCTCT
>JBBPBX010022605.1:0-16208 GCA_038048925.1 Garcialebias charrua
CGGTTCATCTGTACCCAGGAATAAGTGCTGACTGCCTGGGTTGGGGACCTCCAGGGCGCGTACGGTTCATCTGTACCCAGGAATAAGTGCTGACTGCCTGGGTTGGGGACCTCCAGGGCGCGTACGGTTCATCTGTACCCAGGAATAAGTGCTGACTGCCTGGGTTGGGGACCTCCAGGGCGCGTACGGTTCATCTGTACCCAGGAATAAGTGCTGACTGCCTGGGTTGGGGACCTCCAGGGCGCGTACGGTTCATCTGTACCCAGGAATAAGTGCTGACTGCCTGGGTTGGGGACCTCCAGGGCGCGTACGGTTCATCTGTACCCAGGAATAAGTGCTGACTGCCTGGGTTGGGGACCTCCAGGGCGCGTACGGTTCATCTGTACCCAGGAATAAGTGCTGACTGCCTGGGTTGGGGACCTCCAGGGCGCGTACGGTTCATCTGTACCCAGGAATAAGTGCTGACTGCCTGGGTTGGGGACCTCCAGGGCGCGTACGGTTCATCTGTACCCAGGAATAAGTGCTGACTGCCTGGGTTGGGGACCTCCAGGGCGCGTACGGTTCATCTGTACCCAGGAATAAGTGCTGACTGCCTGGGTTGGGGACCTCCAGGGCGCGTACGGTTCATCTGTACCCAGGAATAAGTGCTGACTGCCTGGGTTGGGGACCTCCAGGGCGCGTACGGTTCATCTGTACCCAGGAATAAGTGCTGACTGCCTGGGTTGGGGACCTCCAGGGCGCGTACGGTTCATCTGTACCCAGGAATAAGTGCTGACTGCCTGGGTTGGGGACCTCCAGGGCGCGTACGGTTCATCTGTACCCAGGAATAAGTGCTGACTGCCTGGGTTGGGGACCTCCAGGGCGCGTACGGTTCATCTGTACCCAGGAATAAGTGCTGACTGCCTGGGTTGGGGACCTCCAGGGCGCGTACGGTTCATCTGTACCCAGGAATAAGTGCTGACTGCCTGGGTTGGGGACCTCCAGGGCGCGTACGGTTCATCTGTACCCAGGAATAAGTGCTGACTGCCTGGGTTGGGGACCTCCAGGGCGCGTACGGTTCATCTGTACCCAGGAATAAGTGCTGACTGCCTGGGTTGGGGACCTCCAGGGCGCGTACGGTTCATCTGTACCCAGGAATAAGTGCTGACTGCCTGGGTTGGGGACCTCCAGGGCGCGTACGGTTCATCTGTACCCAGGAATAAGTGCTGACTGCCTGGGTTGGGGACCTCCAGGGCGCGTACGGTTCATCTGTACCCAGGAATAAGTGCTGACTGCCTGGGTTGGGGACCTCCAGGGCGCGTACGGTTCATCTGTACCCAGGAATAAGTGCTGACTGCCTGGGTTGGGGACCTCCAGGGCGCGTACGGTTCATCTGTACCCAGGAATAAGTGCTGACTGCCTGGGTTGGGGACCTCCAGGGCGCGTACGGTTCATCTGTACCCAGGAATAAGTGCTGACTGCCTGGGTTGGGGACCTCCAGGGCGCGTACGGTTCATCTGTACCCAGGAATGAGTGCTGACTGCCTGGGTTGGGGACCTCCAGGGCGCGTACGGTTCATCTGTACCCAGGAATGAGTGCTTACTGCCTGGGTTGGGGACCTCCAGGGCGCGTACGGTTCATCTGTACCCAGGAATGAGTGCTTACTGCCTGGGTTGGGGACCTCCAGGGCGCGTACGGTTCATCTGTACCCAGGAATGAGTGCTTACTGCCTGGGTTGGGGACCTCCAGGGCGCGTACGGTTCATCTGTACCCAGGAATGAGTGCTTACTGCCTGGGTTGGGGACCTCCAGGGCGCGTACGGTTCATCTGTACCCAGGAATGAGTGCTTACTGCCTGGGTTGGGGACCTCCAGGGCGCGTACGGTTCATCTGTACCCAGGAATGAGTGCTTACTGCCTGGGTTGGGGACCTCCAGGGCGCGTACGGTTCATCTGTACCCAGGAACAAGTGCTTACTGCCTGGGTTGGGGACCTCCAGGGCGCGTACGGTTCATCTGTACCCAGGAACAAGTGCTTACTGCCTGGGTTGGGGACCTCCAGGGCGCGTACGGTTCATCTGTACCCAGGAACAAGTGCTTACTGCCTGGGTTGGGGACCTCCAGGGCGCGTACGGTTCATCTGTACCCAGGAACAAGTGCTTACTGCCTGGGTTGGGGACCTCCAGGGCGCGTACGGTTCATCTGTACCCAGGAACAAGTGCTTACTGCCTGGGTTGGGGACCTCCAGGGCGCGTACGGTTCATCTGTACCCAGGAACAAGTGCTTACTGCCTGGGTTGGGGACCTCCAGGGCGCGTACGGTTCATCTGTACCCAGGAACAAGTGCTTACTGCCTGGGTTGGGGACCTCCAGGGCGCGTACGGTTCATCTGTACCCAGGAACAAGTGCTTACTGCCTGGGTTGGGGACCTCCAGGGCGCGTACGGTTCATCTGTACCCAGGAACAAGTGCTTACTGCCTGGGTTGGGGACCTCCAGGGCGCGTACGGTTCATCTGTACCCAGGAACAAGTGCTTACTGCCTGGGTTGGGGACCTCCAGGGCGCGTACGGTTCATCTGTACCCAGGAACAAGTGCTTACTGCCTGGGTTGGGGACCTCCAGGGCGCGTACGGTTCATCTGTACCCAGGAACAAGTGCTTACTGCCTGGGTTGGGGACCTCCAGGGCGCGTACGGTTCATCTGTACCCAGGAACAAGTGCTTACTGCCTGGGTTGGGGACCTCCAGGGCGCGTACGGTTCATCTGTACCCAGGAACAAGTGCTTACTGCCTGGGTTGGGGACCTCCAGGGCGCGTACGGTTCATCTGTACCCAGGAACAAGTGCTTACTGCCTGGGTTGGGGACCTCCAGGGCGCGTACGGTTCATCTGTACCCAGGAACAAGTGCTTACTGCCTGGGTTGGGGACCTCCAGGGCGCGTACGGTTCATCTGTACCCAGGAACAAGTGCTTACTGCCTGGGTTGGGGACCTCCAGGGCGCGTACGGTTCATCTGTACCCAGGAACAAGTGCTTACTGCCTGGGTTGGGGACCTCCAGGGCGCGTACGGTTCATCTGTACCCAGGAACAAGTGCTTACTGCCTGGTGCAAATAAATGTTTTTTCCTCAATTCCTACTTTTTTTCCTACAGTTTTAACTTTAATATCAGCATTCTAACTTTGTGGAGGAGCAGCAGTTCTACTTTGAGTCTCCCCCGGATGACTGAACTTTTCACCCTATCTCTAAGAGAGAGTCCAGCTTACCATGTGAAGTAAACTAATTTCAATCGCCTGTATCTGCAATTTCATTCTTTCGGTCACTACCCCAAAAAGGCCGGATACTCTGAACTGCTATTCGGCACATAGGCACAAATAACAGTCAGAGCCCAGACCCCCACATGAAGGCACCTTACTGCCTGGGTTGGGGACCTCCAGGGCGCGTACGGTTCATCTGTACCCAGGAACAAGTGCTTACTGCCTGGGTTGGGGACCTCCAGGGCGCGTACGGTTCATCTGTACCCAGGAACAAGTGCTCACTGCCTGGGTTGGGGACCTCCAGGGCGCGTACGGTTCATCTGTACCCAGGAACAAGTGCTTACTGCCTGGGTTGGGGACCTCCAGGGCGCGTACGGTTCATCTGTACCCAGGAACAAGTGCTTACTGCCTGGGTTGGGGACCTCCAGGGCGCGTACGGTTCATCTGTACCCAGGAACAAGTGCTTACTGCCTGGGTTGGGGACCTCCAGGGCGCGTACGGTTCATCTGTACCCAGGAACAAGTGCTTACTGCCTGGGTTGGGGACCTCCAGGGCGCGTACGGTTCATCTGTACCCAGGAACAAGTGCTTACTGCCTGGGTTGGGGACCTCCAGGGCGCGTACGGTTCATCTGTACCCAGGAACAAGTGCTTACTGCCTGGGTTGGGGACCTCCAGGGCGCGTACGGTTCATCTGTACCCAGGAACAAGTGCTTACTGCCTGGGTTGGGGACCTCCAGGGCGCGTACGGTTCATCTGTACCCAGGAACAAGTGCTTACTGCCTGGGTTGGGGACCTCCAGGGCGCGTACGGTTCATCTGTACCCAGGAACAAGTGCTTACTGCCTGGGTTGGGGACCTCCAGGGCGCGTACGGTTCATCTGTACCCAGGAACAAGTGCTTACTGCCTGGGTTGGGGACCTCCAGGGCGCGTACGGTTCATCTGTACCCAGGAACAAGTGCTTACTGCCTGGGTTGGGGACCTCCAGGGCGCGTACGGTTCATCTGTACCCAGGAACAAGTGCTTACTGCCTGGGTTGGGGACCTCCAGGGCGCGTACGGTTCATCTGTACCCAGGAACAAGTGCTTACTGCCTGGGTTGGGGACCTCCAGGGCGCGTACGGTTCATCTGTACCCAGGAACAAGTGCTTACTGCCTGGGTTGGGGACCTCCAGGGCGCGTACGGTTCATCTGTACCCAGGAACAAGTGCTTACTGCCTGGGTTGGGGACCTCCAGGGCGCGTACGGTTCATCTGTACCCAGGAACAAGTGCTTACTGCCTGGGTTGGGGACCTCCAGGGCGCGTACGGTTCATCTGTACCCAGGAACAAGTGCTTACTGCCTGGGTTGGGGACCTCCAGGGCGCGTACGGTTCATCTGTACCCAGGAATAAGTGCTTACTGCCTGGGTTGGGGACCTCCAGGGCGCGTACGGTTCATCTGTACCCAGGAATAAGTGCTTACTGCCTGGGTTGGGGACCTCCAGGGCGCGTACGGTTCATCTGTACCCAGGAATAAGTGCTTACTGCCTGGGTTGGGGACCTCCAGGGCGCGTACGGTTCATCTGTACCCAGGAATAAGTGCTTACTGCCTGGGTTGGGGACCTCCAGGGCGCGTACGGTTCATCTGTACCCAGGAATAAGTGCTTACTGCCTGGGTTGGGGACCTCCAGGGCGCGTACGGTTCATCTGTACCCAGGAATAAGTGCTTACTGCCTGGGTTGGGGACCTCCAGGGCGCGTACGGTTCATCTGTACCCAGGAATAAGTGCTTACTGCCTGGGTTGGGGACCTCCAGGGCGCGTACGGTTCATCTGTACCCAGGAACAAGTGCTTACTGCCTGGGTTGGGGACCTCCAGGGCGCGTACGGTTCATCTGTACCCAGGAACAAGTGCTTACTGCCTGGGTTGGGGACCTCCAGGGCGCGTACGGTTCATCTGTACCCAGGAACAAGTGCTTACTGCCTGGGTTGGGGACCTCCAGGGCGCGTACGGTTCATCTGTACCCAGGAACAAGTGCTTACTGCCTGGGTTGGGGACCTCCAGGGCGCGTACGGTTCATCTGTACCCAGGAACAAGTGCTTACTGCCTGGGTTGGGGACCTCCAGGGCGCGTACGGTTCATCTGTACCCAGGAACAAGTGCTTACTGCCTGGGTTGGGGACCTCCAGGGCGCGTACGGTTCATCTGTACCCAGGAACAAGTGCTTACTGCCTGGGTTGGGGACCTCCAGGGCGCGTACGGTTCATCTGTACCCAGGAACAAGTGCTTACTGCCTGGGTTGGGGACCTCCAGGGCGCGTACGGTTCATCTGTACCCAGGAACAAGTGCTTACTGCCTGGGTTGGGGACCTCCAGGGCGCGTACGGTTCATCTGTACCCAGGAACAAGTGCTTACTGCCTGGGTTGGGGACCTCCAGGGCGCGTACGGTTCATCTGTACCCAGGAACAAGTGCTTACTGCCTGGGTTGGGGACCTCCAGGGCGCGTACGGTTCATCTGTACCCAGGAACAAGTGCTTACTGCCTGGGTTGGGGACCTCCAGGGCGCGTACGGTTCATCTGTACCCAGGAACAAGTGCTTACTGCCTGGGTTGGGGACCTCCAGGGCGCGTACGGTTCATCTGTACCCAGGAATAAGTGCTTACTGCCTGGGTTGGGGACCTCCAGGGCGCGTACGGTTCATCTGTACCCAGGAATAAGTGCTTACTGCCTGGGTTGGGGACCTCCAGGGCGCGTACGGTTCATCTGTACCCAGGAATGAGTGCTTACTGCCTGGGTTGGGGACCTCCAGGGCGCGTACGGTTCATCTGTACCCAGGAATGAGTGCTTACTGCCTGGGTTGGGGACCTCCAGGGCGCGTACGGTTCATCTGTACCCAGGAATGAGTGCTTACTGCCTGGGTTGGGGACCTCCAGGGCGCGTACGGTTCATCTGTACCCAGGAATGAGTGCTTACTGCCTGGGTTGGGGACCTCCAGGGCGCGTACGGTTCATCTGTACCCAGGAATGAGTGCTTACTGCCTGGGTTGGGGACCTCCAGGGCGCGTACGGTTCATCTGTACCCAGGAATGAGTGCTTACTGCCTGGGTTGGGGACCTCCAGGGCGCGTACGGTTCATCTGTACCCAGGAATGAGTGCTTACTGCCTGGGTTGGGGACCTCCAGGGCGCGTACGGTTCATCTGTACCCAGGAATGAGTGCTTACTGCCTGGGTTGGGGACCTCCAGGGCGCGTACGGTTCATCTGTACCCAGGAACAAGTGCTTACTGCCTGGGTTGGGGACCTCCAGGGCGCGTACGGTTCATCTGTACCCAGGAATAAGTGCTTACTGCCTGGGTTGGGGACCTCCAGGGCGCGTACGGTTCATCTGTACCCAGGAATAAGTGCTTACTGCCTGGGTTGGGGACCTCCAGGGCGCGTACGGTTCATCTGTACCCAGGAATAAGTGCTTACTGCCTGGGTTGGGGACCTCCAGGGCGCGTACGGTTCATCTGTACCCAGGAATAAGTGCTTACTGCCTGGGTTGGGGACCTCCAGGGCGCGTACGGTTCATCTGTACCCAGGAATAAGTGCTTACTGCCTGGGTTGGGGACCTCCAGGGCGCGTACGGTTCATCTGTACCCAGGAATAAGTGCTTACTGCCTGGGTTGGGGACCTCCAGGGCGCGTACGGTTCATCTGTACCCAGGAATAAGTGCTTACTGCCTGGGTTGGGGACCTCCAGGGCGCGTACGGTTCATCTGTACCCAGGAATAAGTGCTTACTGCCTGGGTTGGGGACCTCCAGGGCGCGTACGGTTCATCTGTACCCAGGAATAAGTGCTTACTGCCTGGGTTGGGGACCTCCAGGGCGCGTACGGTTCATCTGTACCCAGGAAAAGTGCTTACTGCCTGGGTTGGGGACCTCCAGGGCGCGTACGGTTCATCTGTACCCAGGAATAAGTGCTTACTGCCTGGGTTGGGGACCTCCAGGGCGCGTACGGTTCATCTGTACCCAGGAATAAGTGCTTACTGCCTGGGTTGGGGACCTCCAGGGCGCGTACGGTTCATCTGTACCCAGGAATAAGTGCTTACTGCCTGGGTTGGGGACCTCCAGGGCGCGTACGGTTCATCTGTACCCAGGAATAAGTGCTTACTGCCTGGGTTGGGGACCTCCAGGGCGCGTACGGTTCATCTGTACCCAGGAATAAGTGCTTACTGCCTGGGTTGGGGACCTCCAGGGCGCGTACGGTTCATCTGTACCCAGGAATGAGTGCTTACTGCCTGGGTTGGGGACCTCCAGGGCGCGTACGGTTCATCTGTACCCAGGAATGAGTGCTTACTGCCTGGGTTGGGGACCTCCAGGGCGCGTACGGTTCATCTGTACCCAGGAATGAGTGCTTACTGCCTGGGTTGGGGACCTCCAGGGCGCGTACGGTTCATCTGTACCCAGGAATGAGTGCTTACTGCCTGGGTTGGGGACCTCCAGGGCGCGTACGGTTCATCTGTACCCAGGAATAAGTGCTTACTGCCTGGGTTGGGGACCTCCAGGGCGCGTACGGTTCATCTGTACCCAGGAATAAGTGCTTACTGCCTGGGTTGGGGACCTCCAGGGCGCGTACGGTTCATCTGTACCCAGGAATAAGTGCTTACTGCCTGGGTTGGGGACCTCCAGGGCGCGTACGGTTCATCTGTACCCAGGAATAAGTGCTTACTGCCTGGGTTGGGGACCTCCAGGGCGCGTACGGTTCATCTGTACCCAGGAATAAGTGCTTACTGCCTGGGTTGGGGACCTCCAGGGCGCGTACGGTTCATCTGTACCCAGGAATAAGTGCTTACTGCCTGGGTTGGGGACCTCCAGGGCGCGTACGGTTCATCTGTACCCAGGAATAAGTGCTTACTGCCTGGGTTGGGGACCTCCAGGGCGCGTACGGTTCATCTGTACCCAGGAATAAGTGCTTACTGCCTGGGTTGGGGACCTCCAGGGCGCGTACGGTTCATCTGTACCCAGGAATAAGTGCTTACTGCCTGGGTTGGGGACCTCCAGGGCGCGTACGGTTCATCTGTACCCAGGAATAAGTGCTTACTGCCTGGGTTGGGGACCTCCAGGGCGCGTACGGTTCATCTGTACCCAGGAATAAGTGCTTACTGCCTGGGTTGGGGACCTCCAGGGCGCGTACGGTTCATCTGTACCCAGGAATAAGTGCTTACTGCCTGGGTTGGGGACCTCCAGGGCGCGTACGGTTCATCTGTACCCAGGAATAAGTGCTTACTGCCTGGGTTGGGGACCTCCAGGGCGCGTACGGTTCATCTGTACCCAGGAATAAGTGCTTACTGCCTGGGTTGGGGACCTCCAGGGCGCGTACGGTTCATCTGTACCCAGGAATAAGTGCTTACTGCCTGGGTTGGGGACCTCCAGGGCGCGTACGGTTCATCTGTACCCAGGAATAAGTGCTTACTGCCTGGGTTGGGGACCTCCAGGGCGCGTACGGTTCATCTGTACCCAGGAACAAGTGCTTACTGCCTGGGATGGACAGAGACATTTTCAGCCACATCTGCCGCTGCAACAGCGTTACCCAGGACGAGATGCGGGAAGAGCACGTCGCGAGCGCTGCACACAGGTTAGTGATTGTGTTCGCTGCTGTTCCGATTTTGTCCGGTTCTGTGGAGGACGGGTTTGATTCCTTAGCCTCATTAGCAATGCTAAGGGCTACCAGCGCAATGTTATTAGCCGCTGCCCCGCTTCTGACGAGCACTGATGGATCTTGTCCATCAGCATCGTGGTGAGTTGGTCACCGACGGATGGTGGGGTGATACGTTGGCCGACGTGTTTCACCCCGAAGACAGCCGACAAGCTGGGTTCTAGGGGGGGGGAACGGTGGGGAAGCCCTGGTCCGTGAGCCCTTTTACCTTTGTGATGGCTGCGTAAGAGGTGACGGGAGCCCTCAGATTTAGGGGGTCGTCGGCTGAACCCCGGAGTAAGGCGGACACGGCCGGGAGACAGGGCCAGACCGGGTCCTGGTGTCCACTGTGCTGGGTGGCAAACCTTCCAGCCAAAGGGGTCGACATGGTTTGGGTCGTTCTTTCGGGCACTTCCAGGTCGCAGGCTTTTGCTGACCTCCCAATTATCTCCAAGAGGATGTGGAGCAGAGTGGTGGATGACCCCTGTGTGCTCGGGGGGTGGGGGATGGTGGAGGGGGAAGACGATTGAATGCAGAGTCGGGTCCAACTGTGACTGCCCGCTGTTTCAGCTCCAGGGCGGGAAGGCAGAACCAGTTCTGAATCTCCTAAAAGGCAGGACGAAGCACGGCTGCTAGCTTTTCCAGTTTTAGCTTCAGAGGGGGACGTGTTCATGAACTCCACGTCCAACGAGTCCAAAAAATCCTCGAGTGAACAGTCCCCCCTCGGTTGAAACTTGTCCTCCTTGGAGGAAAAGCGCTCTAACCGGCATTGCTTCTCCTCAGCCGAAAAAAGTTTACAGGCTAGGTAGGAGAAGAGCGGGTCCATAGCTTGCTGAGCATGGTCCACTCCCAGGCAGCTCTCGCAGAAGGCGTGTAGGTCCGCCGAAAGGATGTAGCCAATCTGGCACATGGTGCACAGACGGATGGTCTTCTGAGTTTAGTCATAGAAGTCATCAAAGTGTTCTTAGCGTTGGCTAAAGAAAAACTGGAGCCGAACCCTGGTCCAGATGCGGTTTTATAGCAGACTTGGGGCCCACAGCAGGTGGGCGTGGACTAGAAGTTTTCAGTGTTTTCGCACGTTGCGCGCGGGTAAACCCAAATAGCGACAGCCTTTAAAGGGCATAGCTTACATGAAATAGAACCAGATGCGGCATTTATTAGTATAGGTTTCAGAAACTGGAAAAAAGCAATTCAGAAATTTACATTGCATCAAAACGATATGATCGTGTCTGAGTCGAGTTGAACCCATATGCAGGAAGACGAAGAGGCTCCGAGTAAAATAAGTAAAACGTTTATTTACAGAGATAAACAAAACAAAAAGCTGTTGAGGCAGCAGACTTACTTTACATGGAGGAGACATAGAGGGGATAACGAGCATGAAAGCCTTTGACAGGACAATCCAGAGACACTGACATGACATCACACGGCTGAATATATACTGTACTGAACACAGATGAGGAGGGACTGGTACGCATGAGAGAAAACACAACATGCAAGACCAGACCCAGAAACCCTACAGGACCCCCCCCCCNAAATCCCAAGGAGAGCACCATCCACTTGGGAGAGAGGGTGGGATAAAACGGACAAAAGTAGGGTGACATAAACTGGACACAAAAGGGAACACAGAAACCCTAAGACCCCCCAAGTCAAGGTGGGTGGTCAGGAGACCATCCAAGGCAGGGCTGAGAATCTGGGGGGGCCACCTGGTGACCGTCTGTCAACAGGCCAGAGGTCTGGCGGGTGGCCTGGATGCCATCCACCCCTAGACCAGGGCTCCGGTGGGTGGCCACGAGACTGTCCCTTTATGGTCAGTGAAAAGGCTACAGCTGCAGGTGATGAGACCCCATAGACAGCTGCAGCCCGCTGGATGAGGGCCTCATGGGCAAAGACCTCTGGAGGAGCGAAGACCCCCGGTAAAGCAAGGACCTCCAACAGAGCAAAGACCTTCGGCGAAGTGAAGACCTCTGGTGAAGTGAAGATCTCCGGTGAAGTGAAGACCTCCGGTGAAGCAAAGACCTTCAGTGGAGCAAAGACCCCCGGCAAAGCGAGGACCTCCAGCAGAACGAAGACCTTTGGCGAGGACCTTCGGTGAAGCGAGAACCTCTGGAGTGAAGCCCTTCGGCGGAGCGAGGACCTCGAGAGCGAAGACCCCCGGCAAAGCGAGGACCTCAGGCGAAGCGAGGGTTTCAGGAGCGAAGAGCGCCGGTGAAGCATGGAACTCAGACGAAGTGAGAACCTCGGGCGAAGTGAGGACCTCAGGCGAAGCGAGGATCTCAGAAGCGAAGACCCCCCTGGCCAAGCAAAGACCTTTGGTGAAGTGAGAACCTTGAGAGCGAAGACCCCCGGCAAAACGAGGACTTCCAGCAGAGCGAGGACCTCTGGAGTGAAGACCCTTGGCGGAGCGAGGACCTCCGATGGCGTGAGAACCTCCGATGGGGCGAGGACCTCTGAAGCGAAGACCCCCGATGAAACGAGGACCTCCGGTTGGGTGAGGACCTCCGGTGATAAGAAGACCTCAAGTGGAGCGAGGACCTCTGAAGCGAAGACCTCTGGCGAAACAAAGACCTCCAGGAACGAGGACCTCTGAAGCAGAGACCTCCGGCAAAACAAAGACCTCCAATGGAGCGAGGACCTCAAATGGAATGAGGACCTCTGAAGAAAAGACCCTCAGCGAAACGAGGACCTCCGATGGAGCAAGGACCTCTGGAACGAAGACCTCAGGAGGGAAAACCTTCGGAGAAGTGAGGACCTCGAGACCTAGGACCACCTCAGGAGCAATGTCTGTAAAAAGAAAGAGAGATACTGCTCTGGATGGACCCGGTTGGTCAGCGGCTGGTGCAGAGCCCAGAGTAGCCAGTGTCGGAACCCACCTGGGGGCTAGCATGGGAACCCGCCTTGGTACTGCCACGGAAACCCGCTTGAGTGCTGGCACAGCACCCAGCCTTGGTTTGGCTGGTGAGAGACCCAACCTTGGTGCTGGAGTGGGAACCAGCCTAGTTGCTGGGGTAAAGCCCAGCGAGGCAGGTGCTGGGGTGAAGCCCAGCAAGTCTGATGCTGGGGCAAAACCCAGTGAGTTTGATACTGGGGCGAAACCCAGTGTGGGTGATGCTGGGGCGAAACCCAGTGAGGGCAAAGCTGGGGTGAGACCCAGTGAGTCCAGAGCTGGTGATGAGACCAGTTGGTCCAGAACTGGTGATGAGACCAGCGGGTCCAGAGCTGGTTTGGATATCAGTGGGTCTGGTGCAGATGCTGCTGGCATGGACAGCCAGACAAGAGCAGTTGATGTAGGACCTGGACCCTGGACACATCCATCCATCCATTAACTTTTACCCACTTCTTCAATTTTGGGTCATGGGGGTTGCCGTTGCCCATGTCTGGCAATCACTGTGCGAGGGGCGGGGTACACCCAGGTCGCAAGTCCATCACAGAGCCACATAGAGACAAATGAGACAAAAAACCATTCACTCTCACTCACACCTAGAGACAATTTAGAGTTACCAATTAGCCTAACATGCATGTTTTTGTCTGTGGGAGGAAAACAGAGTACCTGGAGAAAACCCACGCATGCACAGAGAGAACATGCAAACTCCACCCAGAAAGGCCCCCGGACCAGGATTTGAACCGAGGACCTGCTCGCTGAGAGGCAGCAGCTCTACCAGTTGCGCCACCTTGCTGCCCCTGTACCACATACAGATTTTTTGTTGTTGTTTTGATTTATTTGGTTTCAAATTTGTAATTTCATTTCCTATTGTGTTTTGGATTTTAAATATCTATTCATTTTGAGAAATCTGAACAATGTCTACTCGAAGTAACCATTTTTGGTCAGGTACACCCACTGGTATTGGTAGAGGCAGTGGCATGCTTGCTCCCATTCCCTTTACTGTTGGTAGTCCTACTCCAAGTGGTATTATGCCCTCGTTAGATGAAATTCCTGGTGCCAGCCAGGTACAGAACCCTGTTGACTATCATGCCAGCACACCTATGCCTCACGTCACTTACACCAAATCCTATTAATGACAGTTCTGAGTGTGTAGTTGCCCAGATGAAATATTTTATCCAGGAGATAGGACAACAGTTGGCTGACAGCATCATGCCACACATGCAGCCACATAACATCGTTGCTCCCAATTCTACAGCCACAAAAACTGTAATGAGTACTGTGAGTCAGTCTGATTGTGTATCTGACATATCCCAGGTCCAAGTTGTCATGCAGAGAAAGGTCAAAGAGCCACCTGATGTAAGAAGAGGCACAGCTGATGATTATGTTATTATAGGCTAGGGTGGACAATCCCAAAGACATGTATGACCTTGATGTCACAGTTTATGGATGCAGGATAATCATTCAATAATGGTTGTTCCAGGCCAGACAGAACAAATGATCCTTGGTAGCAATGCCGTAAAGCATATTCTAACCCAAGTGAAGAAAAATGACAGCTACTGGAGACTACTTTCCTCACCTAACAATGGCCAGACAGCTGACCACTGCAAATTTTTGTTCCTGCTATCTAACACAGAGCAATGGAGGGGTGATTGCATTCCAGATATAGTTGGAACAGTGAAGGTCAAGAGTTGTATGTCCCTAAAACCACAGAGTGAGCACCTTGTCTGGGGCAAGTTACCTGAGTCAGCAGTAATGTTGGCAGGCAGTATGGTGATTGTTAAGCCAACACAATCTAAAGCTGGACCAAAACAGATCCTTGTTGGATGAGTTGGCAATCCTCTTTGGGGAGGTCAGTGGGTGCCCGTTAGGGTTATTAATCCAACAGACTTAATTGTTGTACTGAGAAGGAATGCCAGCTAGCAGATGCGTCTCCCTGTATTGCAGTCAAGGACCTGCCAACAGCTGCCAAGTTCAAGTGTAACGTGCAGTGTATACAGAGCGAGGATGTGCAGCTGAGGTCAGAAAAGGACATGACACGTGCACTGGAGACTGGGTCTGCAAGATGTTGACCTGAAGTCATGTGAAGTGTCGCTGCAATGGAAAGACAAGCTCCTTGATATCATTGTACATTAGAGTCAGTCTTCTCCCGACACAAGATGGACTGTGGAGAAGCTAAGGAGTTTGTTCATTGCATCCATCTTGTAGACGACAAGCTGTTTCGATTACGCTACAGGTGTGTACCACCGAGCCATTACTAGAAACTGAGAATTACTATGAATGAGATGGAGAGAGGCATATCCAAAGTTGAATAGCGAGTATGCATCTACACTCGTTCAGGTATGGAAAATGAATGGGGACCTCAGAGTTTACACTGACTTCAGATGACTCAATGTGAGAATAATAATAATAATAATGAATTCAATTTATAACGCACTTTTCATTAGTGAAAATCTCAAAGTGCTACACACATTGAATGCTACACACATTCATACACCGGTAGCGGCAGACTACCATGCAAGGTGCTTTCCAGTCCTACCGGGAGCAACTCGGGGTTAAGTGTCTTGCCCAAGGACACAACAACACATGGTGTGGGGAACCGGGATTCGAACCGCCAACCTTCCGATCGGGGGACGACTGCCATTACCACTACGCCACGGCCGCCCGGTAAAGAACTGTGGAGGATGCTTACCACTGCCGCATCAAGCCGATGCTCTGACCGCACTTGGTGGCAATGTCTTCTTCTCTACGATGGACTTAACGTCAGGCTTTTTTAATATCCCCCTGCACCCTGACAACAAAATATACAGCGTTCTCATCTCCATTTGGACTTCATGAATACAACCGCCTTCCTCAAGGCCTGTGCAACAGTGTGGCTACGTTCATGAGGATGATGGTGTTCATATTTGACGATGAGAATTTCATGAGCCTTTTGTGCTACCTCGATGATCTGATGGTTTTTGCGCCTACTGAGGAATCTGCACTCCATCACCTACAGATGGTTTTCTCCCACCTTAAAGACGAATATAATAAAGTTCTAGCTTTATAGACTTATGGTGGTAAACGTAGATGTTTAACAACCTGTTAAAATACACCAGAATGCAGGAAATGGAGCTACTTTATTCAAAGTTTTCTGGGGGAAGACCCCCCCCAGACCCACTACCAGTGTGTCCCCCCTACATTACAAATAACGTTTCTGACGACAAGGGCCACTACGCTGTTCATGCCAAGAGCCATTGTAAGCACTGGGGGCTACACCGCTAAAGGGCAGATATAATCACCCATGGTTGGATCGTGTTGATATGAAAATACAAAGTAAATGATAAAATGTGCTTACTTGCAAAATGAGACACGTTTTTCTTTTTCTCTTTGGTTGGTACAACCATAGCACACAGCTTTGTGGCATTTTTAAAATTTTATACAGTTTATACATATGTTGATATTTACATGTTTTCTCTGTGCATGAGTTAGTTACTTTGTACTCTGGTTTCCCCCCACAGCCTGAAAACATGGTAGTAGTTTCACTGGGGATTCTGAACTGTCTATAAGGTGTGAGTGCACATACAGTTACACCCATTGATACATTTTCTTTTGACTGAAGTGTATGTCGACAGCTTATCTTCATCTCTAATCTGTAGCCATTTTGTCCTTGAACATCACAGGTTTCAGTTTGATGCCAGCTGAATGTCAAGGTCTGGTGTTGAGCTTCGGTGATGTGGACAAGATCAGATAGTGCACCATTTAAAACAGGAGAAGTGCATTATGTTGATTAAGCCTCATATTAAGGCAGACAGAGCAAAACAGGTGGCTGAAGGTGTAATCAGTGGGATCTAAGTGACCAACAACAAAGGTTTATATGTCCTGACTTCAACCTGCAGGAAGTGTGTCAGTTTAATCCGTACACGCTGACTTCATGCTTCAGTGGATCACTGGATTATCTTGGATTTAAATACAACCTTCCCATTTCACAATTTTCCAAAAGGTTTTATAACATAAAACAGTCCAATTTTCCAAAAGCTTCACCTTGCTTTAGGTTGATCTGTAAAGTGGAGCAACAGAGGGAGAGAAACAAGTTTTTTGCATGAGTGAATTTTTTTATTTGAGGTATTTTGTGCTTGTTCATAACAAAAACAAATTCAAAATTCAAGTGGAGGCTAGAGGAGAATGGACATTTATTTTATCTTTAAATTTGTTTTTAGGGAACTTTTTGGCTGAATACATTAATCAAATTAAAATGTGCATAGGCTATATGAGAGCTGTGTGGGGTGTGCGCACACATATACATATATGTGTGTATACAAAGTACAGTGTATATATATATATATATATACACAGTATATATATACATACACACATATTCCTACACACACAAACACACATATCTATGTATATATATATACAGTACATATATATATACATAAACACACACATATATATATATATATATATATATATA